>JAGFPH010002305.1:35472-51838 GCA_018207615.1 Philaenus spumarius | reverse complement strand
AAGTACTGTATGGCACGCCGTGCTTGCTGGTTCGTGCTTAAGTACTGTATGGCACGCCGTGCTTGCTGGTTCGTGCCAAAGTACTGTATGGCACGACGTGCTTGCTGGTTATGGACAAATTAAATAGCATTTGTAAAGCTATTTATACGCCTAAACTTTCTTTTACGTGATTTGTAAATTCCAGCGCTTTCCCACCAGAGGCCAAACCCTTATTTACTAGTTTGATTAAAATAATTAGTCTATATAAAATACATTATCAAAATGGGATTAATATTAATGGAAAAGTGCTGGAATTTTTTATTTTCTGTCTGCCTGTTTCTTTGTCCGGGCTAACCTCCGGAACGGCTGAACCAGTTTTGACGGAACTTTCATTTGCATGTTGAGAACTTTTCAGAGATTAATCTAGGCTACTTTTTAACCCGGGAATGTTTAGGGTTACTATTTAGAAATTTAAAAAATATTAACATTATGGACAAAATCAGGGTTTTTGCTAAAGGACGTTACACCGCAACCATTATAAATAAAACAAATTTGGATCAAAAGCTTAACACTTTGACAAGATTATCTGTGTTTTAATTTACCGTGTACGCTGGTTTAGCTGTTAAATATATATCAAAACAGTATGCAATAATGTAAAGTGTACTCGTAGATGATAAATTACATTTCAAATCCTGATTTGTAATTTTTATATTCGTTCGGGAGTTATTATAGTCAAATTCAACTCAGAGTGAGGCGGAAGTTCAAGCCTACCGAGGGTCAGCACGGTCGACTGGTTTCCGCTCTACTCCGACCTGAATTTTAATTTTTTATAGTAGCGTATGCAAACTTTTTTTACAACAAGAAAATATAAAAATAAATCACATAACGTTGTGTATCACGATCGTCTGTTTATTTTGATACCAAATTTGAAGTAAATCGGTAAAAGTTAAGTAATTAAATGGCATAGCTTTTAATGTAACTAAGAACTATTGAAGGTGTTTTTAATTACTCAAAATTTACCGATTTACTTCAAATTTGGTATCAAAATAAACAGACGATCGTGATACACAACGTTATGTGATTTATTTTTATATTTTCTTGTTGTAAAAAAAGTTTGCATACGCTACTATAAAAAATTAAAATTCAGGTCGGAGTAGAGCGGAAACCAGTCGACCGTGCTGACCCTCGGTAGGCTTGAACTTCCGCCTCACTCTGAGGTGAATTTTACTATAGTAACAAACTGGCGTAAAACAGGATCTCTACTGTTTATTGGTGCACAGCTAATAATTTACGAAGGAATAAAAGGGATACATAGATCGATTTGGGTGAAACCCACTGTGCGTGTTTGGGTCAAGGAACTCGGATATAAAATAGTTTTTTTGGTAATTTCTTGTAATGGTAAGGCACAATATTTACCCGATAGTACTTTTATTTATTTATTTAATCACATATGCGAACTAAACCAATATTACTAAGATTGGCTGTTAGTTTTGAGTCGAAATCATTTAAATACGATGTAAGAAATTACCTTCACCCATTTAGTAAATCACGTGAAATCGACAAAAAAAGTAGAAATGTAGAAATTCCCAATATCCTCTTCTAGGAAACCCTAATTTTAGTGCTGCAAATGTTTAGAAATTATTGAAAATGTCAAGCACATTTTAAGCCCCGCTCCTAGAATTTGAACTCGTATGTTTTAATATTTTAATTATTTGTAAGTTAGGAAAAATACATTTTTTTACCTTTGGACTAATTGCCTTGGAAAAGCTGTCAAATATGGAGAATCGTAGTTGGCTGAGAACATTCACACAAGGCCATAACGAAGTAGTGCACCTTTTTGTTTCGATATAATTAGCTAATAAACTGAAATTTTAACCGAAATTTAAATTTGATAAATAATTTCAGGGTTTTTTGAAAGACAATTTCAGCATTACTAGATTTTATTTACATTTTAGACTACGCGCCTTCAAATTACGTGCGGAAATTTACCTACGATTTTTATATTTTTAACCAACCAAGACGTCGAATTTTTAACTGTTGCTTGGCGATAGTCTATGGTCTTTACTGGAAGCCGAGTGCCGAATTTCATTGCAATCCTAATTACGGCCGATTTGGAGAAATCGTGATGAGTCAGTGAGCTGGTTTATATCCCGATGTGATTTTAAATGGGCCGTCATTGGAATCTTGTAAACTATAAATCTGACAGCAAACCTTTAAATGGGAAACCTTTCCTTATTTTTTGAGAAATTAAAAAAATATGTAGTTAAAATATTTGTACATGGACACCATTTTCCAACATGGCGGTCAACTTTCGAATTTCTTATGGAACACCCTATATTTTATGTTGATTTTCGATTTTACAAATTATTCTAAGACGTTTTTGTTCTTTTTTTATACGACTAACCGTTTAAAAGTTAAAGGGGTAAAGTTTTAAAAACACCTATCTGAGCGCAAGATATTTCTGTATAAAAACGTTTTGAACGAACGAGATCGCTCTCAATACTAATAAAGAAATGTTATACAAACAAATAACTTTTCAAAACCGACAAATACTGTTTTTGTTAATTTTTTAAACCCTTAATTACAGAGGAACTAAGTGACAAAACTACAAATTTGTTGCACATGAAAAATGAAGTTTATAACTAATGTTCAATACCGGTATCAGCTGTTCATTCTCATTGTTGCAAATTTATCGAAAGCCCTTTGTTTATTAGGCTACAAGTTCTCATTTTAAAGTACAGTTTTTAATGTTTTTATATTGGAAATTGGAGGCCGATTTTCGATTTTTTTTATGGAACACGCTATATTTTATGATGATTTTGGATTTTACTGAATTCTGGATTATGAATCAGATGAAATTTGATTGCGATAAACCACAATTTGCAACAATGAGAATGAACAGCTGATATTGAACATCTGTTATCAACTTCATTTTTCAAGTGCAACACTCTGTAGTTTTGTCACTTAATTCCTCTGTATAATGGTTTAAAAAAACAACAATTGTTGATTTTTTAAAACTATTTGTTTGTCTAAATAATGCTTTATTAGTGTTGAAAGCGTTTTCATTGGTTCAAAACTTTTCCATACAAAAATATCTTCCGCTCAGGTACCCATCTAACTTTTAAACGGTTAGTCGTATAGAAAAAAACACCAAGAAAAAAAGTCTTAAAATAACTTTCAAAATCCAAAATCATCATAAAACGCGAAAATTGAAAATATTTTAACTACATATTTTTTAATTTCTCAAAAAAACAAGGAAAGTTTCCCCATTTAAAGTTTGCTATCAGATTTATAGTTTACAAGATACCAATGGTGGGCCATTCAAAGAAGACACCCTGTAGGTATAATTTACCATGGCAACCAGTGTACAATACAAGATAATTCGACCACGCAGCTGAACCGCTAACGTGAGTTGACCAAATTTCCAAAATTAAGTTTATAGGTCTATGTTTTAGGGTTTCAACCAACAATTTGGGAAATTCACGACGGTGCTGAATAGGTGCAAAATGGTTCGCACGCCATTCCGCATATTGGGAGCATCTTCAATATAAAAAGCATTGCGTGCTTCACACGCCAACCCCCGTATTGGGAGCATCTTCAATACACAATGCATTGCGTGCCTCGCACGCCAACCCCATAGTAGAATCCACCACATGGCTTTGAGCTGGGCACTTCTATGGTATTTTACGTTTTGGTCGATTTTGGGGAACTAAGCGAGCTATAAGGTCGCGTAAAAAAACAAATTGTGCAGAATAACATCCGCAGAAAAAACTCAAAAACAAATTAATTCATTCTCGTAGGAAAAATCTCAAAAAAATAGTTACTTCCGGTCAAAAAACGTACTTCCGATTGTTGGATTTTTTTGGATAACGACCTCGTCCGAGCGACGTAGACAACCATCATGTGTACCAAATTTGAACCAAATCGGACTTAAAATGCGGCCGCTAGAGTGTGAACACATATATACATACATATATATAACACTCGCTAATAAGAGAGTTGATTAAGACCACCAGTTTAATAATTCTATACAAAATGTAGGTTAGGCTCAATACCAACATACAGAGAGATTCAGAAAGAAACGAAAAAAAATGTTCGATATATTTTACATTGAAAATTTTAAACTGCCGCCATTTTGAAAATATATGAAAAACGTTTTGGTTTCTCGTAAGTGGGTACAAGATGACATACGAAATACGTATCCAAAATTTGCGATCAATATATTTCCTACATCCAAAGATATAAGTATTCTGGCTAACTGGAAAACTAAGCATTTCAGAACCTATGTTTATATCAACTTTTTCTTTATTTTCACTAGTAGAACACGTCCTGAAACCTGTATCACCATGAATGACTTACAATAAGAAATGACTTCTGAATGATTTACTCGCTCGATGAAGAAAACTTTAAAAATTAAGTTCGGTTTTACAATAATAGCATTATAGAACTCCATGTAATTTAGTGCATACCATAGTGCTAGCATAGTTAACTATGTGAGACCTAATGAAAAACCAACATTTTGGTACTCTTTACTTTCTCACTATACTATACTACTAGTATAGAGAAATTATAGTGATCGCAAAATAAAAATCGATGTTGAGTTTTTTGTGAAAATATCCGTTTTGGGACCTCCTGAGTCCAAAAAAGTGGTTTTTTTTAAATGCCTGTCTGTATATGTCTGTATGTATACAAAGCTAGAGAGAAAACTATTCGATCGATTTCGAACAAATTTGCAAGAGACATGTCAATTAGGCCTGCATAGTTGCACGAAAAAAGGTATTGAAAAATTTCGAAAAACAACCTCCTTTTTGGCCAAAAATCCCCCAAAAAATCAGTTATTATTTTTTTATAAAAAAAACGGCTCTAACGATTTTGATAAAATTTGGCTTATTTGTAGCCCTTAATGCACCTTACCATACGCAAAAACCGCATCTTTCTAAAAATTCTCGTTTAGCTAGTAATAACAATAATAATAACTGATTTTTGGGGGGGGTTTTGACCGAAAGGGGATTGGTTTTCAACATTTTTCAAAACCTTTTTTCGTACGTGCTAGTTCACGTGTTTGGTACAAATTTGTTTGAACTCTGTGGAATAGTTTTCTCTCTAGCTAATAATAATAATATTTATTAATTAATCTCCTACTTTAATATCACCTGTCCTAACCCTCCTACAGTTATGAAGTCACAGTGAATCTGTTTAATAATTGAAATGTGTTTGTGAGAAAGTATGTGCCAGTTCCTGGTACTGTTTATTTTCCAAATGATACGTTTTACTTTATTATATTTCAACTTGATCTGATTTCTCCAATAATTAGAAAATGAACTCTTATATAACTGTTGTAATTTTACAGGTATCTGGTTAATTTGTGAAAACTGTTTTAACAATTTTATGCAACAAGCTTTAGGTACTATTTTTATCGCACTTTAAGGTTATATTATTGACTGGGGGCTCTGCCCCTGCGGTGGCTCATTGTGATGTCAATTCAAACCACAAAATCCCTAATTTGTTCATAATTTTTACATTTTTTATAGGAATTTTATGGAAATCAAGATTGATTAGGACAGAGGCACTTGGATCTATGTTTGGTGGTGGGGGTAGCTGTGATCTATACATAAAGTAAGACATAGATCGAAACAGACAAGCAATAACCCCAACATTTCTTTACAAAATCGACAATTTTATCTATAAATTTTACATTTTTTCAATTTTTCAACAGGAATTTTAAATATTTTCGTAATAAAAGGTAGGCAGCCTAAAATATTCTCTGAAAAGGCTGCTTACATGTTAATGAAAGTTTCATCAAAATCGGTTCAGCCATTCCCGGAGATTAGCCTGGACAAACAAACACACAGATAGACAGACAGACAACCAAAATGTGTGTTTAGGTCTTGGTTATGTGTGAATAACCATATGATCTTAGAAAAGAGCTTATATTTTGAAATCACAGAGAGACACTTCAATAATATTTATATGTACTAGGGGAGACCCCTGCATGCTACCCATGCCAACCCCGTTGGAACCTTCTACACACATAGGTTATGATTTCTTTACAATAAAGCTGTAGGATTAATAATAACCTCAAAGTTAAGCTGGTAAATAATGTTAAATGTTCAAATCAAATTATTTCGTACATTTTATAACAGCAGTATATTTTAATAAACGTTAAAATAACCGGCAAAACTTAGGTCTATACTTTAATGAAAATCTAACCTAAAAGATATAGAAATACAAATAATTTCTTCAAAGTTTGAAATCAGCTGTTAATGAAAATATTAGAGCAAACAGCTGATTACTGAATCAACAATAAACATATTTGTGTATTACTAGGGGAAACCCCTGCGTGCCCCGCACGTCAACCCCGATGGAACCTTCTATACACATAATCATGTTATGTTTTCTTCATAATAAAGGTGTAGGATTAATAATAACCCCAAAGCTAAGATGGTAAATAATGTTAAATGTTCAAATCAAACTACTGTACTTCGTATATTTTATAACAGCAGTTATAATAAAGGTTAAAAGAACCAGCATGGCTCAGGTCTACACTTTAATAAAAACCTAACGTAACAATTAGAAATAAAAACAATTTCTTCAAAGTTTGAAATCAGCTGTTAATGGAAATATTGGAGCAAACAGCTGTTTAATCTGTTATTTTATTCAATTGGTTGCTATGGTAATAAGTGTAAATACATGTGTTTATTTCATCGGTCTAGGCCTAACCTAAGTTTTTTCCGACTAAATTTACAAATATTGAAATAAAAAATATTTTTATCAAAATGAATTTTATAGCCTTTGCTGCTCAGGGATAGTGTAGCTTTTTGTTAGTAAAACTATTTTATTCAATCGGTTCAGTAGTTTCAGAGATTACCCCATACACTCAAACTTTTTAAACAAATTTTACCTCTTTATAATATATTAGTATGGATATTAAACGCCTGTATAGTTTACTATAAATATAAACAAAATCAGCTGTTTAAAATACCTCCAGCTGTAAATCAATTACAACAATAATTGCGGTAGATTTCCCAACAAGTTTTTTCTGAGAAAATGGTACTTTTATAGTTGGTTTTGTAAAACATAACACACAAGGAAATACACAAATTAAATACACACTTTAAAACTATTTCATAGAATAATAATAAGACAAATTAACTTACTGTACAGAAATTTCAGATTTCAGAAGAGCGTAGTACACATGCTGTGCTAGCAACGAGCGAAACACAAGGTAAAGTTAAAACATAACCTACAAATTTTCGCAGGACACTCTTTCAATTAGTTTAAAGAAACAATAACTATAACTGAACGGTAAATTAAATTATTAAAATAAGTTCCAAATGAAAACCTAGGCCAACATGAAGCTTATATCACGTATTGTGTAACCGGGAAGCGTGCGTTCTGCTCGACTAACAACGAACGACTGGACTCGCGGACCAAGCAGCTATCAGTCAAATTACTACAGGTAACATCTATGTATAACAATGATAAAGATGCCCTATGAATGTCCCCTTCCTATCTTACTCAATGGGTCATGAAATCGATTAAAATCAGCTGTTCTTTTGTTAATCCATTTTAACCAATTATGTATAAGTTTCGTAGTGGGCAGACGTCCATGATTTCGTAGCATAGTTGAGAGACGAAAATCTGCGTGTGTGATTTAACTGGGTTATTTTATGCTAGTGGAGGCCGTTGCGTGATTCGCACGCCAGCCACCGTGCTGAACTCGAAATAATTCAGCCTGTATTTGATTATACGTATGATTATTATTTTCTAATAACATTTTTCGAGATTAAGTTAATACTAGCTGACCAGTTCGAATATTTCGCAA
The DNA here is from genome assembly GCA_018207615.1 of Philaenus spumarius. Classification (NCBI taxonomy): domain Eukaryota; kingdom Metazoa; phylum Arthropoda; class Insecta; order Hemiptera; family Aphrophoridae; genus Philaenus; species Philaenus spumarius. Next base: position 44,034 of record JAGFPH010002305.1, on the reverse strand, counting down.
GTTATTAGTACTTAACCTGATTGAATACATTTATTTAATTTAGTAAATTACGTTTTTTTTTTATTTACGTTGGTTTAATTTGATTGATTTCTGTGATAGATCACACTTGCATATAGAATGGAAACAATTTAACTAACAGCTGTCATGTTAGTTAAACATATTGTTAATAGGTGGCTAATTTCATTAGGAACCGTATGAAGTATAATATAAAAACTTTTTTTAACGAAAACATGAATTTTAAGCTGTTTGTCTATTTTTCGTCAATAGCGGGGAATATAAGCTATAAAATGATGCTTGAATAATTAATTTTGATGAAGAATTAAAGGAGATATCGCTTAGCGACAAACAAAACATCTTTGAGAAATAATATATAAGGATTTCTGTTCAATGTTTTTTACTCCGGTCTAGGCCTAACCTTAAAATCAACTACTTTTTATTTCTTAAAAACCAGTAAACCGACGTGAAAAACCACAGGCGGATTAATTAGGTACACTTCAGAAATACATAATTTTAAAATACTATTTAAAAACAAACAGACTTTATCTAGGCCCACCTGACTATGCTGACGGGGATTTTAACTCGGTAAATGTGTACAATTATAATGGTTACAATACTGTGGGCCTATCTGTTAAAATTTTGTAATTTTATACGTTATTATACCGGGTGACCGGAAAGTCTGGAAGCGGTTTAATATTTCGTATATAAGGGAAATTTGAAGGTAGATTGAGGAACCTACTCTATGTAAAAATACTATTTTATTAAGGTTTCAACAGAATTATCCGCCAAATTGAATGTAACTTTGTTTTTTCAAATGGGAAGGTGGTCACGTGAGAGATCATTTCGATGTTGAATTTTAAGAGAAAAACAAAGGTGAAATTTGCACATCCATGTCTTTAACCGATTAAAAATGGCGGCCAAAAAACAACAAAATCGCGTTTTCCGATTTTGCCCCATTTCGCTGTACTATTTTTTTTTTAATATTAGTTATTATTCTTTTTGGATTCAGAATTAAATAAGCTTTCAAACGATATGCCACACAACAATATTTTAGAGTATTTAAAATTTTTGAGCTACGAATTTTTATTTTATCAAAATTGATTTCGAGTGGTGGTTCAACCAAATATCGTTGTTTTATAATAAACCAATATTTATATTAAATTTTGTTCAAAATCCGCTGTCAAAAGTTAAAAATATATTTGTTGTTTTATTGGTATGGTAATTGCATTGAACAGCGTTTTACAGTATAAAGAGTGTTACCATAGGCTGTGTGATGGAGTTTTTGTTATTTCACACAAAATTAACTAAAAGAAGGATCTTAAAATATTTGGCATCAAGCTGCTTGCTCATATAAAACCTTTATGATCATACTTGTAATTTCTTCAGGTTATATTGCTCATTAGCGAATTTCCATAGGAAAAATGAGCTATTGCAGTGACCCTTATGGTAAAACCTAACTAAGGTTGGGAGTAGCAAATGAGCACCGACCATGGTCCCCGGAACACGTTTTGGGGTGTCGTTAAAAATCATATATATATATATATATATCTTTATATCTAGCGGCCGCATTTTAAGTCCGATTTATTTCAAATTTGGTACACATGTTGGTTGTCTATGTCGCTCGGACGACTTCGTTAGCAAAAAAAATCCAACAATCGGAAGCACGTTTTTTGATCGGAAGTAACTATTTTTTTCGATTTTGTCCTACGAGAATGAATTTGTTTTTGAATTTTTTCTACAAATATAAATGTAGGATGTTATTCTGCACATTTTGTTTTGTTTTTTACACGACCTTATAGCTCGCTTAGTTCCCCCAAAATCGACCAAAACGTAAAATACCATAAAAGTACCCTGTTCAAAGCCACGTGGTGGATTGTACCTTGGGAGCATCTTATCATCCGAGGCCGACGGGCGCGTTTTTACGCTGCGAGCGAAGCGAAGCTTATAACCCGAGGCCACAAGATGGAGGTGCAAACTCCCAAAGTGAGTTTTTCCACTGCCAGTGTAACGAAGGAGGGCGTGAGTCGAAACTGGAAGCTCAGACGGAAACAAATTGGTTGTTGTTTTTTTAATTGTGTATTTCTAATGTGTATCTAATTAATCAGCCTGTGATTTTTCACGGGGGTTTACTAGTCTTTCTAACTAATTGTTGTACCTTTGCACAATACTTATGATGTACATTGGCTATTGTATTTCATCATCTACAGTAAGTAATAATGTTATAAAGAGAAGCCTTGGTCGTGTGTTTAACGTAATCCTTCAACGATCTCAACCTAGTGCGATTATATTATATGTGTACATTTCAACGTCTACTTGAATCTAGATTTTTCTTAAGAAAAAAATATGTCCCAGGAGAACTTTAAAAAATCTTATTTAGATACATACTACAAACAACATATTAAAATCTTCTCCACCAAAAGATCTAAAATCAAAAATGTGGGCTGTCAGCTCTTTATTGGTAATTTTTACTTTCTCACTATACTATAGTACAGAGATAGTACAGTGATCGCAAAAAAAATCGATGTTGAGATTTTTGTGGAAATATCCGTTTTGGGACCCCCTGAGTTAAAAAAAAGTGGTTTTTACAAAATGTCTGTCTTTGTGTATACAAAGCTAGAGCGAAAACTATTCGATCGATTTCAAACAAATTTGCACCAGACATGTCAAGTAGTCCTGTATAAATGTACGAAAAACGGTTTTGAAAATGTTTGTAAAACAACTCCCTTAGTGGCAAAAAAAACCAAAAAATCTGTTTTTATTTTTTTATAAAAAAACGCTCTAACGATTTTGATAAAATTTGGCTTATTTGTAGCCTTTAATGTACCCTACCATATGCAAAAAACCGCGTCTTTCTAAAAATTCTCATTTAGCTAATAATAATAATAATAATAACTGATTTTTAGGGGTTTTTTTTGGCAAAATGGCGAAAACTATTCGATCGATTTCAAACAAATTTGCACCAGAGATGTCAAGTAGGCCTGTATAGGTGCACGTAAACGGTTTTGAAAAATTTTGAAAAACAACCCCATTTTTCGCAAAAATACCCCAAAAAATCTGTTATTATTTTGTTATAAAAACCCGCTCTACCAATTTTGATAAAATTTGGCTTATTTGTAGCCTTTAATGTGCCCTACCATATGCAAAAAACCGCACCTTTCTAAAAATTTTCGTTTAGCTAATAATAGTAAAAATAACTGATTTGGGGGGGTTTTTTGGCCAAAAAGGGGGTTGTGTTTCAAAATTTTTCAAACCCTTTTTTCGTGCATCTATACATGCCTAATTGACATGTTTGGTGCAAATTTGTTCGAAATCGATCGAATATTTTTCACTCGGGTAATAATAATAATATTTATTATTTACTCTCATACTTTAATTTACTATCGCATCTCCTACTTTAACACAATTTTGAAGTCACGGTTGGGGTTACAAAAGGGTGTTGGCGTGCGAAGCACTGTGTATTGATAATATTCCCAATATGCGGGTTGGCGAGCGAAGCACGCAATGCATTGTGTATTGAAAATACTCCTAAAACGGGGGTTGGCGTGCAATGCACTGTGCGTAAGCCGCTTCCCATAGTGTTCAGTGTCAAGCTCACATGTGCGTCCTTAGCAGTGAACGTGTTAATAATTTAAATATGTTTGTCAGAAAGTATGTGCCAGTTTCTGGTACCGTTTATTTTAAACTTGAGGTGTTTACTTTAAAATGCCCTAATTAGTACACCTCTAAAAATTTTATAAACAGTTTGTTTTTTGAAAGTATAAAAGAAATCAGAAAACATTAATTTAAAACCGCAAAATGTTGATAGTAAGATTTAAAATTAAGTAAATTGAAATTAAAAAAAAAATATATATACATATACACAAATTGTAAAAAATTATAAGTTTTTAATAATTTGAGGTATTATCGAGGTACAAAGGTTGTTATTTTTAGTAAATATTACGAAATTGAAGGGGAAAAAAGTGTTTCGTTTTTATTCTGTAATTGACCGAGCGTAAGCGAGGTCTCCGTTTTAACTCGACCGTTCGGCATTTCGTCTGTGTGTCTTTGTGTCTGTCACACGATTACGGCCAAACGCATTGACCGATTGTGATGATTTTTTGCATGAATGTTCCTTATTCCTAGGCCGAGCCATGTATATATACGGTTTTTTTTTCAATTTTTCATTTTTAACCCCTTAAATAAAATAAAATTGGCGGCCGGACAGTTACTCTCAGTGTAAGCATTTTTCCAAAGCCAGTTTGTGGCTTAACCGTAAGTCGAATTTAAAAACTATTAAGATGTTGCTAAAAGAAAATTAAATTTTAAACAAAATTGTATTCTTGATTTTTTTCCGTATCTCTAATGGTAAGCTCACAAAATGGCCGTAAACTTCGAATTTGTTAAAAATCGTCCAAGTTTTTGTAATGAAATTACCTTCAAAATTGTCTTCAGTCCTGTGAATGTAGCACTAGCTACAGCGCTGTTTCGCCGATCACTGTCGGCTTCGTCAGGCTTGTATTAACACATAAAACACCAACTCGAACAACACACAACACTAACACACATAAAATCGGAGAATACCATAAAAAATTGTGGTTTGGTGATTCCTAAAAATGATGTTTTTAAATTTCATGTTTCCAATCCAGTATTACCTAGATTGTATTGTCTTCCTAAAATTCATAAGGAAGGTAAATCGATGAGGCCTATTGTTTCAGGGATTAACTCACCGACTTACGTTCTTTCAAAATGGTTAGCGGAGGAGTTTAATAGATTTAAAACTAAATTTGGATCTTTCTCTATTAAAAATAATTTAGAATTTACAGAAATAATTAGGGATGTTAAACTCCAAAGCAACGAAATATTAGTTTCATTTGACGTTAGCTCTCTGTTTCCTAGTATTCCAATTAAAGAGACTATGGGTTATTTGAGAGAATTTCTGCACAAAAATCAGGTAGAACCTCGGAAAATTGATGAGTATGTAAGATTAACCGAGGTCTGCATGGATCAAAATTATTTCCAATTTAATAATGTTTTTTTATAAACAGCTTGATGGTACGGCTATGGGCAATTGTTTGTCTCCTTTTATAGCAGACCTTTTCATGAGTAAGTTTGAGGAGGAGTTAAGCAGTGATCTTGACTACTTTCCTAGAATATGGCTGAGGTATGTGGATGACATTTTTGCCATTTTTGACCTCAACAAATCCAGTGTTCAGGAATTTGTAGATCGATTAAATGGCAGACACAATGCTATTAGATTTACTCATGAAACTGAATTGAACCAAAGCTTGCCATTTTTAGATATTTTATGTGTTAGAAATAAGCAACAGATAGAATTCGATATATATAGGAAACCCTCAAATAATCATAGGTACATATTAAGCAACTCGAATCATAGTTATAAACATAAACTTTCTACTTTTAATAGTATGATAAATAGAGCAATTCAGATCCCCCTTACACCGAAACGTTTTTACAATGAGTTGAATGTTATTAAAAATATAGCTCAGTTCAATGGTTTTGATCCTAAAATTATTGATAATTTGTTAAGGAAACAGAAGCTAAAAAATGTTAGAATAAATTCCACGACACTCCAACCGGAAGGAAAAGAAAAATTTAAATATGTTAGTTTACCTTTTGATTCCATACTTACTAAAGGCCTGGAGCCTATTTTTAAGAAATGTAACCTTAGGATTGCTTACAAAAGTCATAATAACCTTAGACAACTGTTAGGTAATCCTAAAGATAAAATTCCAATGTTGGAAAAGTCTGGAATTTATGAAATAAAATGTGACACTTGTGAAAGGGTTTATCTAGGCCAAACAAAGAGAAAAATTATGACGAGATTTAAAGAACACATATCACATATTAAGTACAATAGGCCTGAAAAATCTAGCGTTGCGGAGCACATTCTTGAAACAAACCATAACTTGGAAATATCCAATGTTAGGTTAAAAAAAGAGGTGACTTCAAACAAGTTATTGAACAGCTTGGAAAGCATTTCCATTTTTCGGGCTGACAATGATATGTTATTAAATGCAGATAAAGGGCCTATTCCTAACTCGTCATTGTTTTCTTTACTTAGGACAGGATAGGAACCTTTAGCAATAGATAGTACTCTATTTATTATTGATAATATTTCTTAACCTTTATTTTATTTTTTAACTTTCAGTTATTTGTATTTTTTAAAAAGACCTATATTATTTATATTTTGTTGATCTGTATTTGTTAACATTGGGTTTTAAGTTTATGTTATTTTATTTTATTAAGTATTTAATTTCTTTAGTTTTTTATTTATTTCATTAGGCCTATAGTTTTTCATTTTATTTTATTATTATTATTTTAATTTCTGTTTGACTATTTATAGTTTTAGTAGACCAGTTTGTTATTTTTTGTATTTAATAGTTTTATAATTTATTGTTAAATTGGTTTTTATTGTTAATAATAGATACAAGTTAGTAGATTTAATGTGGCTCCTCCCATTCCCCCACTCCCACCAGGTCGGTCTTGGATTAACCGGTATGGGGAGGAGTGGGGGGAGGGCGTGTACAGTGTATATATAGGTTGTAATATTTTATGTATACTTTAGTAGTGTTAAAACCCTCTGAGGATGATGACCATGTCATCGAAATGTACATAAGGGTAAGGTATTAAACTTAACTTACAATTTAGTTGTTTAGTTATAGTTTTTGCTCCTTGTTTTGTGGTTCGGGTTTTTATTTAAATCAGTGTGATTTTGTCGCCACAGTGCTCTTTTATTTGTTTAATGGGTTGAGATCACTATCACGACGTTTTAACATCGTTTGTTTTCATTATTTCTAATAATGGAATATGATATGGAACTGTAAATACATTGTAAGTTTTAGTTATTTAAGTATGTAAATATTTAATTGTATGTTGTCCCTCTATAACGCGATATTTTTTAAGGGCCTGCAGTACATAAAATAAGTTTCGAAGTTGACTCTACCGCTCCTTTCCTACGAGGCAGATTTGTGAACTACCAGAAGCAGTCGAAGCAATATTCCGCCAGCCGCCTCACAAAAATAGTTCAAACGCACAGCGCATGCGTAACATTTTACCTTGTGTCTGTCTCCGAATCTCCCCTCCCCGTTTGAAATAGCGGAGTAGCAAAGGCATTCATTGGCAAAGGTTTCGTCAGCGATATTTTTTAATCAACAAGTGGGTATATTTATATTTAATTTTACCGCAGTCATGATACTGAATACTAAATGAACACAGACCTAATAGTTTCTTGTCTTGTTTTGTAACTTTATTTAGGGATAGTAAACAATTTAGGACATTTTGAACAATCTAATTTCTAAACTAACTGAAATGTCTCAAGACGCAAAATTTCTTCTTTTAAAAATCTGATTTTTTTCTTTGGGTTATAGGAATGCATTGGCCTCACTCAATTATACTCGGAATAAAGGAGTGTACATAGTTCTACGTTTATGTAGGCCTATTTATTTATTATCATAACAGATTTCGCAAAGTTTTACAAGAAAGTAAATAATGTTTATATGGTACAAATTCAACAATTTAAGTATGTAATTGTATGTACTTTTTGTTGTATTGATTCAACGAAATACGACACGATAAATTTAAACATCTCCAAGAACAATCAACCCCATGTACAAACACTCAGTAATATTTAAAGCTTTATGTTAATTAAATTTAATTATAAATTCCATGGTTGTAATATTTTTAAAACTATAATATTAAAAAAAAATAATATTAACTAAACAGATATATAAATAAGTCATAGTACAATTTGTGTTTTTTTTTCAATAGGCTATAATCAACAAAACATAAATTTCTTTAAAAATACAAAAATTGTATATTTTAAAAAGCTGTGTACATTGGGGGGGGTCCTTTGGTCCAGGCTGGTTGTGTCTCCCGGTTTTCTACGGAAATGATTTGGTCACCTTAGGCTAGGTGTTGAAATGTCAGTCTGACATCCAGGCGTTGATTTAATCAGGTTATTACTCTTATGAAATAGGCCTACGTGTCTTTGGTCTTGATTCATACAGTTATGCATTTTACAACTAAACTAAGAATCTCATAAAAAATTTTATTCATACGATTTTCTACAACTTTGCAGCAGACGAAATCTTGCTGACCAAAAAACAAAAATTGGTTGGTGAAAAATTCAATAGGCCTACAAGCGGTTTTAAATTAAATTACCATTTAGGTTTTTATTCTTCTGTTAATTATTTTCTGCCGTTTGAAAAATAAAAAAGTAATACCATTGGAATCAGTAGAATTTTCAGAAGGCAGTGGTATAATTTTATTTCACAATGCTCTGTAGACAGATTCACAAGCACGAGAGAAAACACTACTATTGAGCTTCAAAACCTTTACTTGACGGGTGTAAGTTGTAGAAATAACTACAGCACGAGTTGGCAACACCACAGAGAATCTTCTCTGTGGCAACACCAAGTTTCGTTAGCGAGTTACAGCTGGCGAAAGATTTCACCCATGTTTCAGATTATTCACAGAAACGAATCGCTATTGAAATATGTAGGACATTAATTAAAGTGTGAAATTTAATTTAATTTACGTAAAATGGGCATATAAATTTAATAAAAT
>JAGFPH010002305.1:17784-32841 GCA_018207615.1 Philaenus spumarius | reverse complement strand
GGTTTTTTTTTTTTTTTTTTTTTTTTTTTTTTTTTTTGGAAGGGGAGGAATCTTCTTATAGAGACCTCTCAGCCAGGCCAGGCTGAGAGGTACTGTGGGACTCGATCCGCTGCCGCGCGGACCCACTACCCACTAAACCATCCCCCTCTCCCCAAACTGCTCACAGGGGAGGAGTAACAGCGTCTAGGGAATAACCCTAATGACTGTAAGAGTCAATCTGAAACATAACAAAGTGTCGTTAATGGTGTAGCGGTGGCGGTCTTGAAGATGTCTCAACTCGAGACAGGCGATCAACGGAATCCAAGATCCATGCCTAAAACATCACTGGCATACTGGTGGGTCCCGGAGCTCCGATGAAGGCACAATCCCGAGAACGAGTGAAGAAGTAGGGCTGGAACAGAAGAAACAAGAGAAAATCATTCCCCGAGACCGGGCCGGCAGCAGAGCAGCTTGACCCGTACCTAAACATCACTGGCAGAGGGATCCCGAAGCTACGATGAAGGCCCGACTCGAGTTCCGATGTGAAGAACTGCTGAAACAAATAATACAATGTATTAGCGCTTGAAGAAATCGCTACCCGCAGCCCGACCGACAGTCGGACTACGGGAGCCTGGAGAAAGAGTCGGCCGGCGTTGTGTGGTGATCGTCCGTCGAAGAAGAGTGCGTTGTAAGGGTGTCTACGCTGCCCGCAGTAACCAACATCAAGTACCAGGAGAACTCCCCAATGAAGGCGTCCGCCAGCAACGGGAGTGTGCGTCCGTTAGTCGTGTTCGATGTGAAGCGCTCCCCGTGATAAAAACCATCCTCGGAACTTCAGGGTCCGTCCGAAAACATCACTGGACGTGGCACTCGAGAAGAGCAGAAGAAGGCGCCATCCCGGGTCCTGCTGTGTTGTGTAGTCGTCCGTGTCCTGGAGTGAAGTGTGTGTGTGTGACGTGTTTTAGGTCTTCCGACAAAACCCACGTTATATCTATAGTTTGTGCTAACTGGGAAGGCGGTCGGTCGTTCTCGACAGGTGCGTGTTGCTAGCGCCGCGGTCAAAACCACTCAGAATAGTGTTCCTACCGCCGAGGCCATAAATTGTGTAAGGGTCTGCCATAAATCGTGTAAGGGAATAAAAAAAACCAGAGGTACTAACCTATATTGTTTAGTCACAGTATGTTGGCGATAACAGTATGATTATAATATTTCGTCGTTATTATCACGTTATATAATTAGAATTAAAAAAAACCCAGAGGTACTAACCTATACCAATGAATACTTAAACATTTAAGTATTCATTGCCTATACTGTTTAGTCACAGTATGTTGGCGATAACAGTATGATTATAATATTTCGTCGTTATTATCACGTTTAACGTCATTAAAATTATAGATTTGAAAATCCACTGCGCTAATGTGCTTTATATAGACAAGCCCAGACTTCAATATTTTGGCGCTAGCAATACTCTGCCTCAGCTGTCAAAACTGTCAAACCCTCGTCAACTGCTGTTGACGTGGCGCTAGCAACACTCGGCGCTAGGAACACGCTACGTTCTCGACTGTCCCACACACACAAGCGCAGGGGATTATGACTGACCCTCATTAGGATCGGTGCGTCACCAATTGGGAATTGTCCTCTATACAATAGTGTTTTTATATTGTATTTTAAAGTTCACTTATATATTAGCATGATTGTGATTCTGAATTATTACGATTCAGTAATTAATTCTAAGCAAATAGATACCAAACACGGCTTGTATACGACTATCCATTAAAATAACTTTAAAATTATTGGTTTATTAAGGGACTTGGTTGCTATAAATATGTTATATATATTTTTGAACGAGTTCTTTGAGAGGATATTTTATATTTTTAGAGTGCAAAACTTATTCAAGTTATTGAAAGAGGTAAACACACTTGGTCTGAAACTTTTGTTATAGGCGTGTAACTATGTTTTTTATTTATTATGTAATCGTTCTGTAATTATGTGTAACTGTTTGTGTAAATGACGAAGAGAGACCTGTTAATAAACTTGAAAATGGCTGAATAGCCGAAACGGCCTTAGCGGCGATAACGGAATAATAATAATAACAATGCTATATTTATCTCCCAAAGTATACAAACAGTTACACAAGCATTTAATGGCACTGGTCATTTTGACCGTCGGCCAGGTATGTAGCATCTAAAATTACAGTAATTTATAATAATTTTACATATTAATTAACTTTACGAACTATACATGCCAACACACACACACTCTCACAGACACACATATAAATTACAGAGAGCAGAAAATCTAACATACATCAATTTACATTTAGCACAGTACTTAATTTTTGACTAGGTTTATTTTTTGCAATAATTTATAATAATTTTATACGATAATTATTAATTCTAGAGACCATACATGCCAATACACACGCACACACAAATACAGGAGAGGGCTAATATGAAAACCTAACATAACACAAATAAAACACTAATCAACAAAGAAACATCTGCTATCACTAATCACTAAACAAAATTCACCCACAGATGGTGGCCCAAACAAGTAAATACATAATACACCTAAACATGAATAAATAAATAAATATAATATTCTTATCTATATCTCTCTCCAAGTAATCATTCTCATTGCCATCATTATATTACATTCGTACAACTGAAGTGTCCTAAACAAGTATGTACATAATACCCCTAAACATATACATAAATAATATATACATACATAAATTGTGTACATATCTATACCTCTACCTAAGTAATCGCTTCCATTGTCCTACCTGAACCACTTCAATAGTTGAACTCTTGAATCAACTCCCACCTATACTTCCAGGCTGCTCGACAATACTTCGCCAATCGGTCCCAATCCCGACCATTTAAGCAATCGTAAAATTCTTCTTTGAAAAAACCCTACCGACACCTTTCAAAATTGGAAATTTTGCTATAAAATGGAATACGTCTTCTACTTCCGTTAAGTTACACAAAGAACATTTATCCCCTCTACCCAATGTTTGTAATCTAGGTGTAATAATTCTCCTCTGCATTTTAAAATCCACTTAACTGTGGTGGTACTATAATAATTTTGAAAATATGTCTTATCACCAAGTTCCAAATTTAGATTTCTCTAAACAGTATGATAACGACTGGTCATAGCTGCAAACAGATTATTCTGTTTGTTCTGCCTACTCATCGCTTCGACTAAAGTAAATAATTGTCCCTTCCATTAGTGAAAGTCCAGTATCGAAACTAATCGCATGCTATTTTGCTAACTGCACCCATTCTTTATACCAAAATACTTTATTTTTTATAACTTGTTTTATTAAAAAGTTTGGAAGCCTCTCTTCCGACATATTTAAAGTTTGCTAACTGCGATAACGGAATATTGAAGACGGTAAGTCCTAAATCTAATAATTAGTTACTTTGTAAGTTTAGAAAAAAATAGTTTATAATAACAATTTTTATGTTTAAATGTACAAAATTCTATCTAGGCCTACTTTAGATTGTATTAAATTGTGTTTCACAATTAATTGTTTAAAGCACTTTTATTTTCATTGTTATTAGCATCTGGAATAAAAATAAAATTACAACAAATATTTATAATAGCAATCAAAGTTTGCTCGAGAAATAACTCCTGTTAATATTTATTTTAATGGTTTGTTGTATACTTGCCGTGTTTTGTATCTATTTGCTTAGAAATAATTACTGGATCATAATAAATCAGAATCAGAAAAACACTAATATACGTTTTCTTTAAAATGCAATATAAAAAATACTATAGTAATAGCAAAACGGGAGTGCCGATGGAGGCCAGGTCAAGTCCCCTCGCACGCACGCACCCTCACACTCACGCGCTCAAGGGATTAGGACAGCCCTTCCTTCCGACCCTATGAGTCACCCAGTGTACTTCAGTCTACCGAACATTAATTTTTGTTATACTTAATTGTATTTAAAAATTAATCATATATATACATTCTTCATAATATTTCATGAAAATTGACACCAAACAAAGTATGACTATTTTCTCTAGTAGACCTCAGATCACAATACAATGATAGTTAACAAAGCACTGGCTAATATGATTCATAAGTGTGAGTCAGAGCAGTTTCCGTTTAAACTAATGGGTTTTACGAGTTTTGGCAGTAACAACTTAGTATTCGGGTTGTGCAGCAATGAGTACGGTCTTTCGGTTTTAGCCAGTTTTCCATTCTGTGTGTGTTTTGTCAGTAGTTATAGTTGTAGGTGTTTAGTGTATGCTAATTAATTATGTCTTCAGCGTCAATTATTCATTCGCAGGCCAGGACGATCATAGCGAGAGTTATTAATTATTTTGAAAGTGAGAAAATAAACAAAGGACCTTTACTTGACGTGAAAAAGGTATTGCAACGAACTGCGGACGCTTGCGGCATTTCATTGAAAACTGTTGGGAATATTAAAGCACAAGTTCGTGAGGTTACGAAAACTGCAGGGGCTAATAATCAAGATTTAACGGATGAAGAAATGGAAGTTGCCGAGGAACAAATTCAAGATCGACTACCCATTTCTACCAACGTTGTTCTGCGCACTCCAAAAAATTTTGTATTACTTTTGTATTTCATAATAGCTTAACACGTCCTTATATCATTCTCTGTAGTCAGAAGCATTTATTTTAGGACAGTCTGGTTTTAGTCATGTATTTTATTATAATAAATGGTGTAAATATTTGTTGATTTTATTTATATTATTTGTAAATTAGGTGAATATTATTTGTAAAGTATGTGAATAATATTTTGTAAATTATACTTGTAAATATAATTTGGGTGTATATATTATTTGAATAATATTTGTGTATATTTGAATAATAAACTATAATACGATTACATTACAAGTTTGAGTTTTTATAAACCTGAAAAGCTTGTGGGTTTATATATTATTGGATTACGTGGAATGTGAAAATAAATACCAAACAACGTACAGTTTATAGTAAATATACGTTGTTTGGTATCATTTTTCTTGTTTTGATAAATAGAGTTTAAAAATACTAAACAAGTCCAAAGAAAATTGCAAATAAAAAAAGTTATAGTTTGATTGGTTAAGTTTAGTAGGGGAGTATTTATGGTTGGGGGGAGCGGAAATGCGGGCGGTCCTAATCCCCTGCGCTTGTGTGTGTGAGCGGTCTGCGTGTGTGTGAGTGAACTACCTGGCCTCCATCGGCACTCCTTGGTTTTGGCGAGAGAGCGAGCTCTCGAGTTATTATTGACTGCTTCCGTTTAGGACGTTTGCAGTAGTATGTGATATTAGTGACTTTATTGTGGTATTTGACTGAATTAAGTGTGTGTTTGGGGACGAGCTTGGATTTTTATGCGTTTAGAAATGACTCAAAAATTCAGTCAATTTATGGTGGGTCGTGCACAAGGCGCAGTGGTCTGTTCCTGCGTTCTTGAGGTGGAGCGGGATCTGTCACGATTTCGGACAGGTGTGTGTGTTTCGAGCATTCTGCTCGATCGGCTAACTTTTGTGTTAGCTTGATGATGAAGTCATGGATAGTCTCGGATTTCAGACCTTGGGTAATGGTTGTATTTCGAACGAACCAAGGTGAGTTGGTTAACATTCGAAATGTATTGTTTTGGAAGGAAGCCAGCTTCTTCCTTGCGTCGGTGCTAAGTAGAGAATACCAAGCTGGGGCGGCGTAGGTGAGAATGGGGCGAAGATATATTTTGTACATTGCCAGTCTGATGGAGAGGGGGAGTGAGCTTTTGTGGCTAATCACGGGATAAAGTTTGGAGCGAGCTCCAATAGCTTTTCCAATGACTAGTCTCACATGATGTTTTAGAGTTAGCCTTCGGTCTAGGGTGACACCTAGGTATTTTACTTTATTTGTCCATGCTATGGGAGATTTGTTAAGGTGAAGAGTGGTTTTAGGCGTTGTTTTCGCATAAGTGAAACGTATGGCTTCTGTTTTGTCTGTGTTAACAGCAATTCTCCACTTTCGAAGCCAGGGTTCGAGTAGATCCAGCTGACGTTGGATGATTTTTGTGCCGAAGTGCACATTGGCGGTTGTGTAGTAGAACATGGAATCGTCAGCGAAAAGACGTAGGGTTACTGGGTGATGAACAGGGATGTCGTTAGTGTACAGAAGGTACAGTAACGGGCCAAGGACTGAGCCTTGGGGAACTCCGGCTTCGATAGGCCTTGGAGTTGATAGTGTACCTTCGACGGAAACCTGGAACCATCTGTTGTCGAGGTACGATTTAATTAGGTGAACATAGCATGGAGGGATTGGACTATGGGCTAGCTTGTACAAGAGCCCATCGTGCCAAACCTTGTCGAAGGCTTTGCTGATATCCAGGAATACAGCTATGGTGTGAAGGTTTTTGTTAAAACCATCAGCGAGAGCGTTGATAACTCTAACGAGTTGTAGGGTTGTGGAGTGCTCGCTGCGAAAACCAAACTGCTCGGGCCTGATGACCTCTTTGAGGTGTTCGACGAGTTGGGCATTGACTAGTCTTTCGAAGACTTTCGAGAGACCAGGCAAAAGAGAGATGGGTCGGTAGTTTTGCGGGAATAGGGGCGATTTATTCGGCTTTTTGATCATGATGACCTTAGCCCCTTTCCATGAAGTGGGGAAGTGGCCGGTTCGCATGATACCATTGAATAAGTTGGTTAAGGGGACTACCATTTTTGAAGGGATGTTTTTAAGTGCCGAGTTGCCTATGGAGTCTATACCAGGGGCTTTGTTTGGCTTTAAATAGTGGATGACTCGAGCCACCTGGTTACTAGTGAAAGGGTCTGGGAGGGGGCCCATAGGACAACTTAGGTAGTCCTCGAGATAATTTTCTACGAGGTCGATGTGGTCTTCCTCGTAGATGTGTGAATGGGGAGAAAACTGGTCTTCTAGAGAATCAGCGAACGCTTTGGCCTTTTCGGACGGAGTGTATGCGAGTCCGCTTTGTCCGTGAAGGGGGTGGTTGGTTGATTTTGGTCGGAGAAGTTGGCGGTTGAGTTTCCAGAGTGAGCCATTCTCTGTTTCAACTGTGGAGAGGAATTTGTCCCACTCGTCTTCGGTGTGGGATTGTAGCAGGGCCTTGACTAGCTCGTTTTGGACGTTTAGCTTGCGTTTGATTGATGGGGAGCGGGTAAACTGCCATTGCCGGCGGAGTTTTCGTTTGATTGCCAACTCCTCCTTGATGTGGGGAGGAAGTTCAGCTTTGGTGCCTGTACAGGGGGTTGAGTATGCACTCTGCTTGAGTGCAGTGAGAATTGAATTTTGTATATCTTCCACTTGGAGGTCGATATCCTGGGGACTTGTTGCGGGAACTGGTAAAGGGGTGTGTCTGAGGAGGCATTCCGAGAAACGTCTCCAATTGACCCTCTTTACTTTGTTGTGGGGTGGAAGATATTGAAATAGCGAATTGCCAAATGTAAGAATGATCGGGTTGTGATCGGAGCTAAGGTCTTCGATGCAGGTGAGTTTGTGCGGGAACTATACTAGACAAAGAAGAATATACTACACAAATTTAGATCTATAGTTTGTAAACCTTTATCGATAATACAGTAAACCTTTTGTTTGTTTTTACCTAATCTAAAAAAACTGATAGTTGTGATAAATTGTAAAAAACCTGATTCTAAATTAGCCCAATTGGTTGGAAATAAAATTATGTTCAGTTTTTGATGCAAATCAGTTGTTTTATATATAATATGTAACAACCAATGTTTGAATTGAATTAAAATATAGTAAGCAATTTTAGTTGATTTTTGTTTTTATTTTAACTTGGTCAATTTAACCTAAAAAGCTGTTGGTTTTGAAAAAATAATAAACTGATTACAAATTTGCTAGTAAAGTTGCTATGGTAATGAATGTAAACAAACATGTGTTACTAAGCATTTTATACGAACAGCTGATTTTGTGCGCTATGGTCTTGAGTCCATACAAAAGAGGCTGTTTAGTTTTTTCTAAATTTGAAACTTTTTCGGAAAACTTTTCAAATTTGTCTTTATATGATAATCTAGTTCGGACTATTATGAACATTTTAAAATAAAAAAATAGCCAAATTGGTCCAGCCGTTCTCAAATGATGCGCTTACAAAGGAACAGCAATTAATTCATTTTTATTATATAGATTAACAGTTTGTGTTTAAACTATTATTATTGTTGTTGGATAAGGATAAGGAAAAGTTTAAGGGAAAATAAACTGAACCAAAACCATAATGAAAAACATGATCTGTATTAGCATTTTAAACTGCATTTTATTTACATAAAAGTATACCTAGGTATACATTACACTTTAAACATTGTTAAATAAAACAAGTTTAGTAAGTTTTTGACGCACTCCAAGCTTTGTAAATGTAGCTTGCGATGTTTTGAAATGTTACAAAATTCCGTTAAAATGTATAATAATTTTATTTACTACTAGGAACTCGACCTCTGATCGCTTCGCTCGCCAAACCCTGTACAATGTACAAACGAGCCAAAGATTAACGAGATTCATTAGCGAATTTTCCAACTGCGAGCGAAGCGAAGCGTCCAGGGGCAGAGCCCCTAGTGTTTAGTAACGAAAGAAAAAAGTTCAACTTTAGGCCTATATAAAAAGTAGTAAACATTTTTTGTAATTTTTTTCATAAATGTAAAAAAGTTTCGTAATTTATTTCTAAAATAGAACTGTATATAAGTATTGATCAATCTCAAATTTCTTATTTTGAAAACACCAGTTTTTATGTTCCTACTACAAGACTGCTAACAAAACTAGTCCTTTTTTGAATAGTAATTAGGAATACTATTTCCTCTGCCCAAAAATGACATATTATTATAAAAAAGTGTAGAGGATAAATCAAAGAATTGAACTGTATATAACAACAACAACGTGTATCACTGTCCATCTATCACGCTGCCCACCGCGGGTCTATCCCGCCAGTGGAGGGGGAAGCTCCACGCCGGCCGGCTCGTTTCTCGAACCTTTCAGACTACTCAGCGCGCAATCCAGTGTGTTTATACATCGATGGTGGCAGGTAGGAACCTTTTCCAACCGCCTCCCCTATTTGCACAAACTACAGTATAGTCCTGTAATATTTCTCAGTTGTATTATTTCCACTCCTTTTATAAAAAAGTTCTTATATAGCCGTCTCAACTCAAGTTGAGGCAAGGAGGGTGGGTAATTAGGGTAGGTCTCAACCGTCATAAAACTGACCCTTATTAATGCCGCCTGAGTGAAAATGTAGGACACTCTAGTATAAAATTGCAATTCAGTATGTCTTAAGTCAAAATGAAAAAACGATATCATATTTCGTTTCATGATATTTTCCAGATAATTTTGATACCAAATTTGATTACATTTGGCCAACTTTGAGCTGTACTAGCATTGTAAACTTTCTTAGTTGAAGAGTCCAACTATTAAGACAAACGTACTTAGCACTGTAAATATTTTGAATGAATTTTTATATATTATGATTGATTGATAAGGAATAATGTACATTATTTAACTGTAAATATTTGTAAAAAAATATAAATACAAACAAATTATAAAATACAAAAATATAAAAAATTTACGAAGGTCTGACAGACCTAAACATTTAATGCGGCCTCTGGCAGTCTCAAGCCTGCAAAACGAGCTATTTAATAATTAAATAAGCTCCGAAACGCAGAGAGAAAGTTTTAACTATCACATATGGTAATTATAATATGTTAGTACTATTTATTAGTATTATTATGTTGCGTTAATTAATGCAATACAATTAATACCGCTTTATCATTAATAATAAAAATTTTATTTTGTAATTTCTTGTATTGAAAAAAAACTGTTACAACACTTTAAGTCGGCCGATTAACATGGGACAAACACACAATTGTTTGTATTATGATAAATAACGATACAGTATCGAATTTTTTGTCAAATAATTATTACTTATTACATTTTTAAATATGAACTTCTCTAGTACATTTGTGTGGCTTTATTTTTGTAAACCGTATTAGTAATGTTGATTCAACTAAGAAAGTTTATAATGCTAGTACAGCTCAAAGTTGGCCAAATGTAATCAAATTTGGTATCAAAATTATCTGAAAACTATCATGAAACGAAATATGATATCGTTTTTCATTTTCACTTAAGACATACAGACTTGCAATTTTAAACTAGAGTGTCATCCTACAGGTTCACTCAGGCGGCATTAATAAGGGTCAGTTTTATGACGGTTAAGACCGACCCTAATTACCCACCCTCCTTGCCTCAACTTTTTTTTTTATAGTACCTTATGTCTTGAACTACAAACTATCTTATGCCTGCCGTCAGTCATTATATTTCCTCTACTGGCGCATTGGTCGACGTCGGGAATCCAATTGTAAGCCGTCCACCTCATACTGGAAAGAGGGGTGTTAAAATCCTGTTTATGTTGTTAGGTGTGCTAGAGCGTATTATACGAAGATTTGTATTACGGGTCTGTTAATGCAGTTAGCAGTGTGCAAAAAAGGCGTTGCAAGAATGAAAAGACTGGAATGTGTAAATAGGCTTAACCCTAACACGCAAGCTAACCGAATTAAAGTGTTGATAAGGCCAAGCAGGTCAAACTGTCAAATTTAATGTCATACATGTTTTGAAAGTGATAAATCCCATACTAATAATCTATACTAATATTATAAAGAGGTAAAGTTTGTTTGTTTGTATGTAGTTGGTAATCTCTGGCGCTACTGAACCGATTAAAAAAATAGTATTACTAATAAAAAGCTACACTATCCCTGAGTAACATAGGCTATAACTCATTTCGGTAAAAACCTTTTTTTATTTTAATATTTGTAAATTTAGTCGGAAAAAATCTTAGGTTAGGCCTGGAATGATAAACCAACACATGTATTTACATTTATTACCATAGCAACCAATTGAATAAAATAACAGATAATATAGATGTTTGCTTCAATATTTCCATTAACAGCTGATTTCAAAATTTGAAGCTATTATTTTTGTATTTCTAGCTTTTAGGTTAGAGTTTTAAAGTGTAGACCTGAGCTTTGCTGGTTCTTTTAACTATTATTAACTGCTGTTATAAAATATAAGAAATAATTTGGATTGAACATTTAACATTATTTACCATCTTAGTTTTGAGGTTATTATTAATACTACAACTTTTATTATAAATAAAACATAACATATGTTTTTAGAAGGTTCCATTGGGGGTTGGCGAGCGAAGCACGCAGGGGTCTCCCCTAGTAGATTATAAAGAGGTAAAATTTGTTTGTTTGTATGTAGGGGGTAATCTCTGGAACAACTGAACCGATTGAAAAATAATTTTACTAATACAAAGCTACACTATCCCTGAGTAACAAAGGCTATAGTTCATTTTGATAAAAAACATTTTCTATTTCAATATTTGTAAATTTAGTCGGAAAAAATCTTAGGTTAGGTCTAGACCGATGAAACAACTCATGAATTTACATTTATTACCATAGCAACCAATTGAATAAAATAACAGATGAAATAGTTGTTTGCTCTAATTTGTCCATTAACAGTTGATTTCAAACTTTGAAGCAACTATTTGTATTTCTAACTTTTAGAATAGATTTTTATTAAAGTGTAGATCTGAACCTTGCTGGTTCTTTTAACCTTTGAGGGTTATGTTTTAACCTCACCTTTTGTTTCTCTCGTTGCTAACACAGCAACACAGCATGCATAGGCCTACTATGCTCGTCTGAAATCTGAACTTTTAATTTTTCTTATTATTATTCTATGAAATAGTTTTAAAACGTATATTTAATTTGTGTATTTCCTTGTGTGTTATTTTTTTACAAAACTAACTATAAAAGTCCCATTTTCTAAAAAAAAAAACTTGTTGGGAAATCTACTGCAATTATTGTTGTAATTGATTTACAGCTGGAGGTATTTCAAACAGCTCATTTTGTTTCTATTTATAGTTATAGTAAACTATACAGGCGTTCGATATCTATACCAATATTATAAAGAGGTAAAATTTGTTTGTTCGTATGTATGGGGTAATCTCTGGGAACTACTGAACCGATTGAATAAAATAGTTTTATTAACAAAAAGTTACACTATCCCTGAGCAGCATAGGGTATAATTCATTTTGATAAAAACATTTTTTCTTTCAATATTTGTAAAATTTACTCGGAAATAATCTTAGGTTAGACCTAGACCGACGAACCAACACATGTAGTTACATTTATTTCCGGAGCAACCAATTGAATAAAATAACAGATGAAACAGCTGTTTGCTCTAATATTTCCATTAACAGCTGATTTCAAACTTTGAAGCAACTATTTGTGTTTGTAACTTGTAGGTTAGATTTTTATTAAAGTGCAGACCTGAGCCTTGCTGGTTCTTTTAGACTTTTTTATAACTGCTGTTATAAAATATGCGAAATAATTTGATTTGAACATTTAACATTATTCATCATGTTAGCTTTGGGTTTATTATTAATCCTACACTTTTATTATATATAAAAAAAAAAAAACATAACATGATTATGTGTATAGAAGGTTCCAACGGGGTTGGCGTTCGGAGCACGCAGGAATTTCCCCTAGTGTTAAATAATTCGATCACGTAGGTCAACCGTTGACGTGAGTTGGGCGTACTTCTAAAATTAAGTTTATTTGTTTAGCCTTTCAACAACGTTTTGGGAAAATATATTACTAGAGTTTGTTTGCACCTCGGCCTCCAGCGAATGCTCTCGCGCTGCTCCATTCCGCTCGCAGCGGAAACTCCCTTTGCGAGTTTCCACCTCGAAGTGGCTTCTTTGAATTATGTACTGCGTTTTGTTGGTTTACACTCGACTTTGCGTTCTCGGATTATTGACTGCTTCGCTTCGTTCGCAGCGGACAAACTTGCATTTGGATCAGAAGCTGCACCCACTTGGATTTGAACCGGATACTTTTATGGTATTTTACGTTTTGATATATTCTGGGGAAACTAGACGGACTATAAAGATCGTGTCAAAAAACAAAATGTGCAGAATAACCTCTTGTTATCGAATTTCCATAGGAAAAATGAGCTATTACCGTGGCACTTATGGTAAGACCCAAGGTCGGGAGTAGCAAATGAGCACCGTTCATGGTCCCCAGAACACGTTTTGGGGTGTCATTAAAAATCATATGTATATATGTATATGTGTTCGCACTCTAGCGGCCGCATTTTAAGTCCGATTTGGTTCAAATTTGGTACACATGTTGGATGCCTACGTCGCTCGGACGAGTTCGTTTGCCAAAAAAATCCAAAAACCGGATGTACGTTTTTTGACCGTAAGTAAATTTTTTTTTGAGAATTTTATTACAAGAATGACATTTTTTAGAGTTATTTCTAAAAATATAAATGTAGGATGTTATTCTGCACATTTTGGTTTTTTACGCGACCTTATAGCTCGCTTGGTTCCCACAAAATCGACCAAAACGTAAAATACCCATAAAAGTACCCGGTTCGGAGCCAAGTGGTGCAAACTCGCGAAGCCACTAGGAGGAAACAAATTCTACTAACATATTGCGTTCAACGCCTTCGTGAGTAGACCTATTTCCCAAATTGTTGGTTGAAACTCTAAAACATAGACATATTCCCTAAACTTAATTTTGGAAATTTGCTCAACTCAAGTCAGCGGTCCAGCTGCGTGGTCAAATTATTTTAACTTTATCTGATTTCTCCAAGTATTAGAAAATAAACTCTTATATATAACTGTTGTATTTTGACGGGTATTTGGTTAATTTGTGAAAATTATTTTAACAATTTTATGCAACAAGCTTTAGGTACTATTTTTATCGCACTTTAAGGTTATAATATTGACTGGGGGCTCTGCCTCTGCTGTGACTCATGGTGATGTCTATTCAAACCACAAAATCCCTAATTTGTTCATAATTTTTAAATTTTTTTTAATAGGAATTTTATGGAAATCAAGATTGATTAGGACAGAGGCACTTGGATCTAAAGCCCCGTCCACACTTGCAGACTTGTCTGCGGAAACATTGTCGGCCGACTGTCTCTCCGGTGTTTTCTCTTGTCTCCGGAGACAGTCTGCCGACTGTCTGCCGACTGTCCGCCGACAATCGGCCGACTGTCCGCCGACAGTCTGTGTGTTTCTGGAGACAAAAGACAATGTTTTCTGTTTTCCAAACGAACGGGAAACTCGCAGACTGTCGGCCGACTATCAAAATTCTTATATGCAAAATGTGCAAAATACTTTATACTGTAAAGTGATATTACTTTTTTAAACATTTTATACTTTTGTAAAGAACGTATATAATTTTATTTTAACTTAAATAAGTGACTCATATATGCGTGTATTTTGATTTAATAAATTTGTAAATACAAATTTATATGTAATAATATTGTGTAGCTTAATGGTACACATTGTGTTTTAGTATTACCTAAGTGGAGGGGGCATTCCGGCCCGTAGTATAGTGTGGCCTTAATGCAACCCTCAAACCCTCAGCTTCTAGTTGTCAGTAGAGAGTCAGATCGTGTGCATAGTGATCTGTTTACTGGTGATTTATTCCCACTGAAATATTTTTAGTGGATTTTTTCGTTTTTATTAGTTAAAATGACCACGTGGAATCAAGAGTCGACGATGAAACTCATCGATTAACTACATTCGCGTCCATTGTTGTGGGATGTATCTATTCCAGATTATAAAATAGATATGACATAGATGCAACTGTATCCTGCTTGTTAAAAAGTGTTCAAAATTGGTATAATTAATACTTTAACAACTATTATTTTGTACATAGATTTTCCCAATACACTTAAAACAGCAAACAATTATTTTTATATTTAAAAAATATTATGCAACGAAAAGTTATCCAAACACAGCTGAACATAAATTTTACCTGTTTTGTAAATTGTTATAAAAGCTTTCTTAAATCGATGATTAGTTTTCTTGACAAGTACAACATTGATTGTAGCATCTGAAATAAGTTGTATGACACGAACAAATGTATGTACATAATATCGATAAAATTTAATACTAGGCCTACTATTAAATAATAACTACATAATATCGCCTCTTCCTTGGTAAATCAGCCACATGATTTAGAAAGATAAAGCACGCACAAGCTAAAACCACGTCCTCTTCAGTCTCCATGTCGTCAAACACTGGCTTTCTAGTGTGGACGCAAA
>JAGFPH010002305.1:6709-17684 GCA_018207615.1 Philaenus spumarius | reverse complement strand
TCGCTACGCTGACCTCCACGCTGTTAGCGCATGCGCATTGGCCGTCCCTGCTTCTGCGCATACAGCCAACCGCTTCTTCGCATATATTTTCTACTGTAGTCCATTACCCGAAACCGCTGCGAGTGGAACGAAGCAGCGCGTGAGTCGAAGCTGGAGGCTCAGGTGCAAACAAATTCTACTAACATATTTCGTACATACAGGTAGCTATTCAGCGCCTTCGTGAGTAGACCAATTTCCCAAATTGTAGGTTGAAACTCTAAAGCAAATATTAATTTTGGAAATTAGCTAAACTTACGTCAGCGGTTCAGCTGCGTGATCGAATTACTTACTGTTTTAATGGAAGCTTGTTCACGAGACTATGCACCTTCTATGGTGTATCCGTGATGTTATAGTAGTTAATTGCGTAATTTATTCTTGTACTAACATGTCCACAGCGAGTAGCCTGGTAAGGTAGTCTTATTATAAATGCACAAGTACATGTCAGCCTGTGATGCAATGCAATGCTTGAAGCTTATAATATAAAGTGACAGCAGGAACTTGGTTAATTCAAATAAATTAAGCTCGGATGATGTTTTAGTACTAATATTAATAACACACGAGACCATAAAGTGTTGGTGCATTAACTGATACGTTTTTATTCTTTTCTAGCAGGGGTTCGCTCGCAGGTGAATAAAAGAGTGAAAGAAATGTTGTTGAAAGAAATCTGTGCTTACTGGCACAGATTATTTTTCCGACTTAATTTAAAATATTTATATTTTGAAATAAAATTATTTTTGAGGTTATACTAACTTTGCGCCCGTTGTAATTGGGATGGAGTGTCGGTCGAGAAACCGCGTCACGCGTTAGGAGTAAAATCCGGAAAGTGCCTTTTTCTCTACAAGAGATACCTCAAGAGTCTCGGTGGGTGAGTGGTTAACGCACTCGACTTCCACGCTATAATCCCTGGTTCGATCCCCGGCTGGGATTTTTTTCTCAAAAATTATAGGAAAGTTTATGAATATACGAATGGCCAAATAAGTACAACTTCCACCGTCTGGTCCGACGCAGACCCATTTTTTTTTCTCAAAATGTGTTCTAGCCTTTGTTACTCAGGGATAGTGAAGCTTTTTATTAATAGAAAATGTCTGTTAATAGGTTCATTGGTTCCAGAGATTACCACTACAATTTTCATGCAGCACGCGACAAAAGGCAAATATGGTTGACTTTTTGTATGTTTCTTGTAAGAAATAA
The DNA here is from genome assembly GCA_018207615.1 of Philaenus spumarius. Classification (NCBI taxonomy): domain Eukaryota; kingdom Metazoa; phylum Arthropoda; class Insecta; order Hemiptera; family Aphrophoridae; genus Philaenus; species Philaenus spumarius. The sequence continues at coordinate 16,454 of JAGFPH010002305.1, read as the reverse complement.
GTGTATACCATTTCAGTTCTCTAGCTTTAAGGAAAGTATAACAACACATTTTTATTTTTTACTGGTTGTTTTCACCCCTTAGCAACACTCTACAAAATGCAAATCTGGTTTATTTTCTATGTATCTTGTAAGAAATAAGTCTACACCATTTCAGTTCTCTAGCTCTATTAATATTTATTTTTATACGGGTTGTTACTACATTTTCGCATCTTAGCGGCACGTGAGAAAATGCAAATATAATTTATTTTTTCTATGTATCTTGTAAGAAATAAATGTAAAAAAATTCAGCTTTCAAGCTTTAAAGGAAGTGTAACAAATATTAGTTATTGTTTTAGGGGTTGTTTCAACACTTAAATCAAAATGAATTCTAGCCTATGTTACTCAGAGATAGTGCAGTTATTTATTAGTAAGAACATTTTTTCAACCGGATCAGTAGTTTCGTGGAAATTCTACTAGTCGAAATGCTAGTAGTTGAAACACATTCTACTAGTTGAAATTTTAGAAGTTGAATCAAGTTCTTCTAGTTGAAATTATAGTAGCTGAAACCAATTCTACTAATGAAAGTTTAATAGTTGAAACAAATTTTACTAGTTGAAATTCTAGTGCTAGTTGGAAAGAATTCTACTAGTTGAAATTCTAGTAGTTGATACGAATTCTACTAGTTGAAAAAATGTTACTAGTTGAAATTCTAGTTGTTGAAACAAATTCTACTAGTTGAAATTATAATAGTTGAAACAAATTCTACTAATGAAATTTTAATAGTTGAAACAAATTTTACTAGTTGAAATTCTAGTGCTAGTTGAAAAACATTCTACTAGTTGAAATTATAATACAGTAGTTGAAACAAATTCTACTAATGAAATTTTAATAGTTGAAACAAATTTACTAGTTGAAATTCTAGTGCTAATTGAAAAACATTCTACTAGTTGAAATTTTAGTAGTTAAAAGAAGTTCTACTAGTTGAAATTCTAGTTGTTCAAAGAAATTCTACTAGTTGCAATTATAGTAGTTGAAACATATCTGCTAATATATATTTAGTACACGCAGGCAGCTTCTCAACGCCGACGTGAGTAGACCAATTTCCCAAATATTTGGTTGAAACCCTAAAACATATAAATTTAATTTAGGAGAATCGCTAAACTTACTGTACGTCAGTGGTTCAGCTGCGTGATGGAATTATTGTAGTTTTAATACTTTTGACGTGTGACTTCGAGGTCATGTTGGCATACAGTATTCATCACGCCTACGCTTGTATCTGTTCTGCAAATACAAATATTTTAATTTAAAAAAGATTTTTTAAAGTTTAGGCTATCATTTACAAAAGGAATATTTTTTTCGGTCCGAACTTTTCAGCGTTTAAATTAATTGAGGTACAAATTGAATAATTAGAGCAATTAATTAACTAAACCGCTTGCAGTTTAGAGGTCAAATTCTGGTAGTTGCCTCGCATGATGTGGGCCTACTCGCATCTACGCCGGGCTGAGGTAAGCTGTTTAGACAAGTTTTAAATACGTTATTTATTTTCATGTGAGTCGTTCCGTTTTATTATTAATTAGTAGAAAGTTGGTAGTGGTTTAGAAAAAGTTGAGCTTGCTACATATATACAATGTTACATAGTTTATAGGTTATAGTTTATCTGACTATGTTTATTAATAAATCAATGATAATATTAGAATACATTTATTTGATTTTGCAAGTGATAAGTAACCTGAACAACAATGTAGAGATTCTTGCTTGAGCAGAATATTTTTAATTGTTCTGTTTTTATAGTAGCTAAATATGGTACGAGTCGAAATTAAATTTAGACAAGAAAAACTCTGTAAGTACGAGTTTTTTTACATTAAGAAAATGGTTAAAATTGTGAACAAATTGGAAAATTATTTCTACACAAACATTTAAACTAAGGAAATATCGTAGAGAATTAAAAATTAAACTGTTGTTTTAAAGCTTAAAATAAAAACTTAATTAATTTCTCTTAACATTCAACAAAATAATATGAATGGACTTTAATTTGTGAGTTTATTAGACGTTGGTGCAACACAAACAATGTATTTATTCAATCAAACAATTGAAATTATATAACTATATAGGCCTATATACTAGATTTAATTTTATAGTTGGTTATCCCATTTCATCCCTTTGACAAGTTATTGAATTGTAAGTAATTGAATTGCAAATGTTTAATGAATTGCAATGAAGAATATCTAATAATAAATCATTTTAGATTTATAGTCTGTAGGAATTTAGTGCAGTTTATTTTTATTGTACAGGCTTTAGCTACCCCATTTAAATCTTTTTGTTTGTAGTGACGATATTCTAAAAAACTATCCTGGTTCTAATATGTGTAAATTGTAAAATTTTAGTGAAATTAGTTGAGTAGTGTTTGAGAATATAGAAATCGTAAGTGGATTGTTATTTATTTTTCATTTTTTTATTTTATTTTATTATTTTATTAGAATAATTCATTATTTTATTGGAATAGTAGATATTCCATTTAATCCCTTTGACTTACGTAATCAAATAATATTACATCATTTTAGCTTTTTAACTTGTAAGAAGCTAGTTTAATTTATATTGTATTTATATTTACCCATTTCAACCCCTTCCAGTTGTGAATCTAAACCATCCAGGAACTCACTCAGACACACACAAAAAATTCATCAAAATTGGTCCAAGGAGGAGTTTAGCGACATATACAGAGGTGTTATAAAGTCATTTCCCCCTCCTTTAACTTAAAACAAACAAATATCCTTTGGGGAACGATACTAACTTAACCCAAAGTATCTTTTGAAGCAATCAGAAATTTTGAGTGTCGTCTAAAAATGGGGGTTTTGGAGGCAACTCAAAATTTTTAAATGGGAAGTATGGTCGTGTGATACCTCATTTTAAAGGTCTATTTAAGACTAGGAAAATGACATAAAGAAAATAAAAATCGGACCACCCAAAACAAAATGGCGGCAATAAATCGGTATAAAGTTGCTAATATCTCAAAAAGGAAGAGTTTTTAGAAAAAAATCCAAGAGACAAAAAATGTTCATTTCAAAGTGCTTGACCTATAAAATTGCTTCCAAATTGATTTCGTAAATTTTATAGGTCACGCCAACCCCACGGTAGAATCCACCACATGGCTTTGAACCGAGTACTTCTATGGTATTTTACGTTTTGATCGATTTTGGGGGAACCAAGTGAGCTATAAGGTCGTGTAAAAAACAAAATGTGCAGAATAACATCCTACATTTATATTTGTAGAAAAAACTCAAAAACAAATTCATTTTAGTAGGAAAAATCTAAAACAAGTAGTTACTTCCGGTCAAAAAACGTGCTTCCATTTGTTGGATTTTTTGGCTAACGAACTCGTCCAAGCGACGTAGACAACCAACATGTGTACCAAATTTGAACAATATCGGACTTAAAATGCGGCCGCTAAAGTACGAACACATACATACATATATATATATATATATATATACATATATATATTTACATTCTGAATTGAATGGTGCCAAAATTAGCTTTCTGTTATAATTAGAACTTAATTTATAAGCGTTTGAAAATGATCAATAATGAATGTTAACTGACACAAGATCAACAAATAGTGCTACGAGACAAATATATATAAATGTACATATATATATGATTTTTAATGACTCCCCAAAACATGTTCTGAGGGCCATGATTGGTACTCATTTGCTACTCTCGACCTTGGGTCTTACCATAAGGGCCACTGCAATAGCTCATTTCTCCTATGGAAATTCGCTAATAAACAATGTGGCCTGACAACAACCAACAATGTACCGTTTATTCTGAAGCATACAAAATTACGTTTTCATTGTGTTGTTTAATCTTGTGTTGTCATTGTGTGATAGAAAATACGAAAGCTACGGCTACACTTATACGATCAGATCAGAGCAGAGCGGAGCCGAATTTTTCCGGAGGTATTTTTTCTGTGTATTTAAATGGGAGTGGCTAAATCTATAAGAGCAGAGCCGACCCGCGCAGAGCCGAATTTTGTCCATGCTCTGGGAGCATACCGGAATGGGTCGGCTCGGCTCATCGATGTACAAACACACTGGATTGCGTGCTGAGTAGTCTGAAAGGTTCGAGAAACGAGCCGGCCGGCGTGGAGCTTCCCCTTCCACGGGTGGGCTAGACCCGCTGTGGGCAGCGTGATAGATGGACAGTAGTGATACACGTTGTTGTTGTTGTATACAGTCTAATTCTTGGATTTATCCTCTACAATTTTTTATAATAATATGTCATTTTTGGGCAGAGGATATAGTATTCCTAAACTACTATTCAAAACAGGCCTAGTTTTGTTAGCAGTCTTGTAGTAGGTTTTGTAGGAAATTTTGTAGTTTGCATTGGCATTACCATATGTCACCGCAGGGTTTAGCGAGCGAAGCGATCAGAGGCCGAGTCCCTAGTAGTAAATAAAATTATTATACATTTTAACGGAATTTTTTAACATTTCAAAACATCGCGAGCTACATTTACAAAGCTTGGAGTGCGTCAAAAACTTACTAAACTTGTTTTATTTAACAATGTTTAAAGTGTAATCTATACCTAGGTATACTTTTATGTAAATAAAATGCAGTTTAAAATGCTAATACAGATCATGTTTTTCATTATGGTTTTGGTTCAGTTTATTTTTCCCTAAACATTTCCTTATCCTTATCCAACAACAATAATAATAGTTTAAACAGACACTGTTAATCTGTATAATAAAAATGAATTGTTGTTCCTTTGGAAGCGCTTCACTTGAGAACGGCTGGACCAATTTGGTTATTTTTTTGTTTTAAAATGTTCATAATAGTCCGAACTAGATTTTCATATAAAGAAAAATTTGAAAACTTTTCCGAAAAAGTTTCAAATTTAGAAAAAACTAAACAGCCTCTTTTGTATTGACTCAAGATCATAGCGCACAAAATCAGCTGTTCGTATAAAATGCTTAGTAACACTTGTTTGTTTAGCCTACATTCATTACCATAGCAACTTTACTAGCAAATTTGTAATCAGTTTATTATTTTTCAAAACCAACAACTTTTTTGGTTAGATTGACCAACTTAAAGTAAATAAAAACAAAAATTAACTAAAAATGCTTACTATATTTTAATTCAATTCAAACATTGGTTGTTACATATTATATATAAAACAACTGATTTGCATCAAAAACTGAACATAATTTTAGGTTAGGCCTACAATGAACCAAAACACGTTTATTTCCAACCAATTGGGCTAATTTAGAATCAGGTTTTTTACAATTCATCACAACTATCAGTTTTTTTAGATTAGGTAAAAACAAACAAAAGGTTTACTGTATTATCTATAAAGGTTTACAAACTATAGATCTAAATTTGTGTAGTTTATTCTTGTGGCATAAAAACCATTTTGCAATTCGATCACTTAAGCCGCGATTACACCAAATGTGGCAACAAAATATATTGCCAACATGTTGCCAACATGTTGACAACAAGTTGACAACATGTTGGCAACAAAATAATTCGCGCCAATAATTTGATCACGAGAGATAATTTGAGTATGAGAGACGTGTTGTAGTTGTGTGACAAAATAAAGTTGTAGTATCGGTACTTAATGGTTAAATATTGAATATTAAATTAATGTACTTTGAAATGTGGCAAAATAGGCTAAATATTTCAAACTCATTATATACCTCAAGTTAAAATATACAAAGATAAAAAAATTATTGTAATTCTATTTACTTCCATAATGCGTGTCTCAGAAGCACTAACTCCAGCCTCCGGGATGGTTCTAGGAGTAGTTTTGTCATTTAAAAACATAAGTAGATCAAAAGCCCACCATTTTACTGTTTGGGAAGCACCAGCGCCACTCTTCATTTTGCTCTGTACTTTGTCCATTTGCAGTTCAACTGCAATTTCACTCCAAGCATAGTTTTTAAAAATTTTGTTTTTGTACGAAGAAATTTTCGGGTTCCAAAGAACCTCTCTTTCCCTATACATTTCGATTAGTGCAGATATTTTTGCACGCGACCATTCGACACCTTCACTTTTCAATGTAAACTTTCAACTGAACCTGACACAAACACACGTTAAAATGGGTTTTTCCTGACTACAACTGGAGTGATGACGCGCTGTTCGGCGCGCGAAGGCAGAGCGGGGAAAGTTGTCAACTTGTTGCCAACAAGTTGCATGTCTTTTAGCGTCCGTCAACATGTTGACAACATTTTGTTGCCAACTTTCTTTGATCTTTACCGACAACCGACGGGAAACGATATTTTTGGTGTCAACATGTTGGCAACATCCAAAAGTTGTCAACATTTTCTTAAAACTGCCAATAAGTTGATGCAACTTGTTGGCAACATGTTGACAACTCCGGTGTAAACGCGGCTTTAAAGTCAATGTAATGCAATGGAATAACTTTACTAACCTTTAAATTAAATCAAGCAATAGCGAAGCATTGCTGGGTCCACTAGTTTACTATAAAAATAAGTGTTACATACTGTATAACGATTAAATATTGTTTAGAAATTAAAATGATTATTTTACAAATAATGTTTGGTGCCGTTGTTGAAGCTGAGCAAAATAAATTAAAACATTTGTGAGCGTTGCATTAGCTTTGAATGCTTCACGTGTTGTTGTTGTCCCACCGGTGGTGGGAGAAGCGGCTAGGCTGGCCGGACCGTATTCAATACACGCAGCCAGCGATCCAGTGTGTTTATACATCGATGGCTCGGCTCCGCTCTGCGCGGATCTGATAGATATAGCCACAGCTGCCGATCGCTCCCGATCAGAAATAACGTTCGGTCTCTTTCGTCAACAATCGGGAAAATTCGTGATGAATAAAAGTGATGAAATTCTACAAATGACTGGAAAAGTCAACTAAATATTCAAATAACATGGTAAATTTATATCAAAGGCAGTGACATTTTAAAAAAATTGTTAATTCTTTTAAATGAAATAACAATTGTATAAAAAGTTTTTTTTACTACATTACAATTTTAAATTCAAATAAAAAATAGTCTAAATTAATACTTATGAAACACAAATGTACAAAGTGTACCTTAAACTTTCTAAATGTAGTGCAAAAGCTAACCAGCCTACCCTAACTTATCTGCCTATCAGTATGTATATCTTTAAAAAAATACATTTTAAGAAACTGGCTTTGTTGAAAATCTATCTTTATTTATAATTAAATGACTCAAATTTAAAAACAATCACAAAAAAGAATAACAGTGATACAGTAAAATAATATGTATCAAACTTTGTATATATGTCATAGTTTTAATAAATTAGATAACGCAGTAATATACTTTTATATGTAGATTACTTGAAGCTGTTAAAAATTTACCAAAGGACTCGGTTGTTACAAGCTATAAAACAATATTGACTCTTTGATGTTGGAGTAGGACCTAAAACTTCATATTTCTAAGTCTTTATAAATGTCATCCGTAAGAAACAGTGATAATTTTAACCCTTGTTTTTATTATGAAATTGGTAATACTTAATTGACATATGTAATACTGGACTAATCACAACATATACATGTTTCGTTTTATTCTTTGTTTTAATTACGTTGTTTCAACTGACAAAAACAACTACAACTTGTTTATTAAACAAATAAAAGAGCACTGTGGCGAAAAATCACACTGATTTGAATAAAAACCCCGTACCCCAAAACAAGGAACAAAAACAATAACTGAACAACTAAATTGTAAGTTATCTTTAATACGCTACCCTTATGTACGTTTCGATGACATGGTCATCGTCCTCAGAGGGTTTTAACACTACTGCAAAATTTAAGTTTAACAATATTTTTCCTATTTACTCGTCGCTTTTGATTAATAGGATGTGTCCCTATTTTTCTTTGTTTTCTTTCCTCATCCAACACAATCATCAAACATTTTTCGTCGGTGTCCGAGCTAGACGAAGAGCACTGTTCTTCCATGATGATTTTGCAATTCACGGTAGTTGTCACAGTAACAGCGAATCCAGACCAACTGATGGTGAGGTGGAATGCGCGCGCAACCTTCCGACACATGTCGGACCGGGTCGGCTCTGATTTTATAAGTATAGCCGTAGCTTAAAATAAATTCAATATCATCCTTTATTACTAGAGTGTTTAATACTCTTGTCTTCGTACTTGAAGGCCACGCTTAGACGTAACTCGCTCACTCACCGTAGGTAAATGGTAAATGATTTTGCAGGATTTTAATGTAGCCTATACCAGTGCATGACGGACAAAACCTAAATAGGGTGCTATAATTGTTTCAGTTTTAATGAAATTATTTTCAAATATGGCGTTGATACCTGGTGACGCACTTCAACCTTACAACTCGTTTAAGGGCATTCAAGGCCATAGCCGGGGGGGAGGGGGGGTTATGGGGTCAAAATTCCCCGAAATCCCGAAATTTAGTAGTAAAAATGAATACTAGGTTTAAAAAGTCTTAATTAAATTATAAAATAAACAAGACAACAGAGGATCCGCAACATATTTTACTTCATTGTGCATTGCATACATACATTTAGATTTACTTGATTAAACTACAACGTACAATACACATGGATGCTGAAGGTTACCGAGATGTATAAAATACATCTTGGTAGGTTACAGATTTACTCTCTTGTGAGCTTGATCTGATCTATTAAGTAAGAAAACTATGAAGGTCGAATAAAAATACTTTACTCTAACAAAACACTCAATGCATTGCGAATTGAAAACTCTTCCAACACGGGGGTTGGCGTGCGAAGAACGCAATACACTGAGTATTGAATACACTCCCAATACGGGGGTTGGCGTGCGAAGCACGCTATGCACTGTGAATTGAAAATAGGGGGTTGGAGTGCAATGCACTGTGCGTTAGCCGCTTCTCTAAATGTTCAGTATCAAGCTCACATGTGCGTTCTTAGCAGTGAACGTGTTAAAAGGCTTTAAAATCAAATCCCCCGATTCTGACCTGCCCCCCCCCCCCCCGAAAAGTTTTCCAGGCTACGGCCTTGAGGGCATTTACTGGTGACTATGGAACTTGTACTTTTTTTTCGTATTATTCTGAATCATATCTCTGGCTTTAGCAAGTCACACCACACAAATTACAAATTAAAAACAAATATTATAATTGAAGGTTATCCGTGAAAATCTTAAAAACTGATAACAGAAATTAAAATACTTTTGTTTCGTAAAATGTATTTTTTTTAAGCCGCGTCTGCACCGGTCGAACAAGCGCCATACATTATGATGTTCGCCGAACATTGTTTGGCGTCGGTTGGACGCTTCTCAAACATTAGTGAGCGTTGTGATGGAGGAATGGCGGGAACCTGTTAGACCGAACATCCCAGTCAAACTCACGTGGTACTGCAACACACGTCAAGGTATTTCAAGAGGTAAACTGCCATTCGATTGTAAGGGGGTGTTCCACAAACCACAGTTTTAAATACACCCCCATCTGAAATACGGCCTTGACAAAAATCGTTAACGTACAGAAATGAATCGTTTGAATCATTGAATCTGGTTGTCAATAGTAAAATATTGAGTGCCACTATCAACAGGGCATTGTACAACTACATGCTTGCCGCCTAGACACGGCTCCAAGACACTGATCAAATTGCCATTTATTTTTAAAACCACTGGAAACTGACTCCCATTCAAATAAAGCACTGAAAAGACGTGCTACACACACCATCGGTACTATTTCAGAAATGCTTTGTTTTGAAATCTTAAATAGGTGTGAGTTTTAGGTACGGGTGAGTTTTAAATGTCCCCCCCCCCCCTA
>JAGFPH010002304.1:192384-204202 GCA_018207615.1 Philaenus spumarius | reverse complement strand
TAGCAGAAACTAGTATGTCTTACTTACATTATCACTTACCCTTTAAAATTGCAGGTCTAAGGTATTCTATTTTACTTTTTTGTAATGTATATAGTAACTAAAATTTAAATATTTATTAAATAATACAAGTGCTTTTACACTGGAGAAAAAACATTGTGCTGTTCATAGTTTTAGTTCCTTTTTTCAGATACATGATGCTATCACTCTAAACACTAATAAAGTTATAAAAACTACTAAATGCCTATATTCAAATGAAAAAAAACAAAACAAAAATAACACACAAACAGAGTTTATATTAAAATAAAGTTATTTAGCAAAGCTTATTCTTTAGTATGAAATTTTAAAAAACAATTTTTGTCTTTATTGAGGCACAAGTGGACATTACATTTTCTGCATTTTATTCTTGATCTACCTTTGCACTGTGGGAATTTAAATCTGGTTTGTTTAAGGGAATTATCATGTAAAGGCAGGTGGTCAATCATATCAAATTGAATTTCCTGTTATGGTCTGGTTTCTCCTCTTCTTCGTTGAACGACTGGAGTTGAAGGTGAAGATGACGAACTTGGTCAGCCTCTCTTATTTGCTGCTATTTTTCTGTTGTGGTACAAAAGGCTGTCACTGGCTCTCATTCTGAAGTTTAATAAATCTAGAATTTCCTTGGGTGGTGCCTTCAGAGCAATTGCACCTTGTCTATATTCTAAATAACTTTGAACTATTGAAAAATCTACAGCATGAAAAATTAGTCGGAGCGTCCACTTACATGATCTAACGAAGATTATGTAGTAATTTACCAGCTGATTGAAGCTATCCACACCACCCATAGATTTGTTATACTTTTCTATGATTTCAGGTCTATCTATTTCAATATATTTTTTCTCTTTTTTGTCTCATCGCTTTACTTTGTCAAGTGTCCCACAACCTACAAAATTGGATCCAACTGTTACAACCCATTTCACCAATACAATATCATCTAAGCTTGCTGTTTCAAACTAAGAACCTCTTTCTTTTTTTAATGCTTCCTTATCACTAATTATAGGAGCTTTGTGAAAGCGATTAATTCTTATAGGCTAGTTTCAGTAGCATGAATTTTTTTTGATGAGCTAATGCTTGGAACAAATGGTAGGAAGAGAAATAATTGTCAAAAAAAGCTTGTGACCACTTTCACCTTGTTAACGTTCACACAGTTTAAGTACTACACTTGCACCAAGATCGTAAAGTTTTTGATACATTTTCATCTAGTTCAGTTGTGCTACCTTGATAGTGCATAAAGTCAAAAACTTGACCATTTTGACCGCACAACATAAAGATTTTTATTCCCCAAGGTGTTTGCTTTCCCTTTACCTACTGCTTTACATTTAATTTCCCAGTAAAAGGCACCATGGACGATTCATCAACGCATACATTTTCGGTTGTTTGTAGTTGTAAACATCGGTTTCTTATATTATCATATATAGGATGTACTTTGATGAATCTATCTGTGCATGGAGTAGGTATTTCTAGGTTATTAACCATGTGTAAATTTGATCTTAGTTGAAAAAATCGATCGCGGGACATGTTTTCTAAAAAAAACACACATTTTTAAAGCTGTATCCCAATATAATGATACTCTTAGATACTTAAATGTTCCTATTATTATATGTAACGCAAATAAAGTTTTAATTTCATCGGGTGTTGTTGGTTTAAAATTGGTGTTATCTTTCTGCAGAGCATAGATATTTGTCATCTCAGACATTACGTCAAACAAACTATCTGGTACCTATGTATCTTTTAAAATAATCTATTGGATACAACAGAGTTTCAATTTTAGAATTAGGAGTTTGGTATTTGTCGATTGGTCTAGAAAAAGATTTATGTCGCCATTTGATGTCTATCTTAGGTGTTAAGACAATATCAGAATACAATTCAGGTAGATTTGATAGTAAATTTAAGGGAGTATCTACAGTTTCATGTGTGTCTTCTACTTCTGCAGCATCTAATATAGTTTCAGGGTCAAAATTAGGAGCATCTATATCAGCGCCAACTCTGTTACATGATTCATTAATTTGCATACCTTCATAAACATTATTTAGATCATTTAGGATTCCAGTTTCATCATCTTTTTTATCATACAGCATTTCAGACTCTGAAAGGTTTCCATCAAATAATATATCTATAATTTGGTCTTCGTCTAAATCAATGACTACATATCAGTAAGACGAAAAGTTCCAATGTTAAAAATTCAGCCCAGGGAAGCAGGTATAAAAGTGTGTTTTTGCGCACCGCCGTTAGGAGCGCTGAATGCGCTTTTTGCCGACGAGTGTGGGATTTCAATGAAGTGCAGAAGAAGAGACTGGGGGAGGGGGGGAGAGAGAGAGAGAGAGAGAGCTAGAGCATTAGTTTTCCTCGAAAACTGAGCTGTGCAGTGTGAGAGTAAAAACACGCTTCATTATTACACTACTATTTAATACACTTAGCAGAGCTGTAAAATTATGAAACTTTTACGATTCGTAGGTAAGAACCATACGAAACGTATGCTGTAAACAAAGTTTAATTAAATGACCTGTTTCTTATTTCTTTGATCAATATTACAACAATGATATTTAATTCACTTTGATAATGACATACAATTTTCACTCTTGCTTTAAAGATTTTGTAATTTTTGGTCAGACACAAAGTGTCTGCTAGAAAGTTTTAAATAAAGGTACAAATTAATGTACAGTTTTAATACAATAAAGAACATGTTCCTCAAGGATTCGAAATTAAAAATATAACAATATCTCTTCTTCTTATACTTAAAGTAATAACTACTAGAAGTATCCACCCCTGCTCGCTTCGCTCACCAACCCCCATGGTGAAGCAAATGCAAACAGATTACCACTTTCAAAACAAAGGTGTCAATCATGGAAAGTATAACAATTTATTTTTATTGTGAAGGGGCTGTTGCCCCCCAGTTCACCCATTAGACGTAACTATTTAAATTTTGTATCTTATTATTTATTTTATTTTCTATAAAACACTTAAAATTAGTAATTGCCAAATTTTCAGTTCTCTAGCAGGAAAGTATAACAATCAACATTCTAGCCTACGTTACACAGGGATAGTGCAGGTTTTTATTAGTAAAACTATTTTTTCAATCGGTTCAGTAGTTCTAGAGATTACCCCGACCCAATACATATAAACAAATTATACCTCTTTTTAGGCTCTTTATAATATTAGTATAGATTATGTTTTGCACTGTTATACATAAGTTGAAATACAGTTTTAATACAACAAACAACGTGTTTCTCAAGGATTGGAAAATAAAAATACCACAATACTGGAAATATTATACTTAAAGTTATAAAATATTATATTTTGTGCTGTTATAGGGGAGACCGGGGCAAGATGACGACGTTAAGAGTTTTTTATTTTTGAAAATCCTATAAAGTTAGTTTTAGTTTGTATAACAATATAAATAGTAAGATTACTTCCTACTCTTTCTAAAACCAATAAAATAACCTAATATAAAAGATAATTTCTTCATTTTTTCAGTCCTTGAAAAAACTATTACATATTAGTCATCTTGCCCCTTATATGGGGCAAGATGACATTTGCTATGGGGCAAGTTGACGATCACATAAAAGAAATAAAAAATTAATATGAAATTCAGTATGGTTTGGTTTAGTATTCAAAAACAAGAGATCTGCATTGCTTTTTGGTCAATCCAAAAAACCTTAAGTCCATTTCAGTTAAGTAAGCCTTCAGTTCCTTTAGTTCTTGCTCATTGAAAACATTCTAAATCTTCCTAGATGAATAGGCTGCTCCTGCAACAATTTAAAACTTGAATAGACTACATAGCCTAATTGTGGGAGGTTATTATATTTAAAATATAGATGTAATGCAGAAAATATGGTTACAATTATGTCTGAATAATACTAGTTAGGCCTACCTCTTCAGATTTCTTCACTCTACGTCTTAAGGTTGGTTCCGGAACATTGAATTCTTTTGAAGCTCCAAGACATGACATTCTTCCTTCTTTTACTTCTATAATTGCCTTATTTATATTATCTAGGTTCCAATCTCCTCGTGTAGACTTTTTTATAGTTTCGTACCATCTACAAAAAAATATTGAAAAGTCGTTCTGAAGTTTTGAAAATTTTCAAGTGTTAGCCTATATCAAGCTTTAATGTATATTTGTTTTGTTAGTATTACTATACACGATTTGTGAAGTAGATCATTACCGTTTACCAAAGTAATATTCATTATATCCTTTAGAAAAACAATAAATAAAAATGAAATAAATAAGCCCGGGGCAAGATGACGAGGTCGCCATCTTGCCCCCGTCATCTTGCCCCGAGTTACACTATACAAATGTTTTAGGTTATGCAGTCTAAAAATATTTAGCAATTAAAAATATAATACCACATAAATGTAGGATATGTAACTACCTTCAAATTAATATAAACATTATTTGATTTAACTTACCTTTGTTTGACTAAAAGCTTATTTCCTGAGTGACAAAAATAATATCAGACATCAATAAAAACGTTTTTCCTTCTTGGACTGTTTCACATAATATGAAATAAAATGGCTGCAAGTATTTTATATTCCTGTAGTGTGGTGAGCCACCATGCTACGTACGGTGCTGCTACCTATTACCAATTTTTCAAAACATGACATTAGTCATCTTACCCCGCTCGTCATCTTGCCCCGGTCTCCCCTACATAAGATGAAATAGAAGTTGAAATACAACAAACAACATGTTCCTCAAGGATTGGACAATAAAAATGCAACAATACTGGAAATATTATATTTAAAGTTATAAAATATTATATTTTGTGCTGTTATACATAAGATGAAATAGAAGTTGAAATACAACAAACAACATGTTCCTCAATGATTGGACAATAAAAATACAACAATACTGGAAATATTATACTTAAAGTTATAAAATATTATATTTTGTGCTGTTATACATAAGATGAAATAGAAGTTGAAATACAACAAACAACATGTTCCTCAAGGATTGGACAATAAAAATCAACAATACTGGAAATGTTAAATTTAAAGTTGTAAACTATTGTATTTTGCACAGTTACATTTTTTTATATTTATTTAATTGCCACAAAAAAGGCAGAAAAAAGACACTTACACGATGTGTAAGGTATGTCGAATCTTCCAATATATTTCGTAATAATTAACTGAAATTGTGAACTAAGCAGTTTATTGGTTTACGTATAGTTTATTCATTCTTTCCATAAATTATTTTTTGATAAAGAATTAACGCATTCTTCAGAACGCAATACAGAATACGTGGTTCTGGTAAAAAGAATTATTAGTTACTTTATCTACTTAATTACAATGAATTCTTAAACCTAAGTACATTTGTAAGAAAACAATAAAAAAATTTAACAAAATAAAAAAACATTTTACTAGACTGGTTACAAATAAATTTAACCATTTTAAATTTATGTTATTGTAATGTTTTCCCAACTCACTGGGATAAACATGGTAAATAACAGATAAATTAAAAAAATACCCTGAACGGCTTATAATAATGTAAAATAATTTTTCAAGATTGTCTTTGTAATTTCAACTTTGTGTAGTTAAATTTGTAAAATTTCGGACTTCATTTAACTTGAACATTTTTATATTTAATTTTTGAAAAAAATTATTTGTACCTTCACATATAGGATCTAAATAAGGTATATGCAGAGAACTGCAGAGAATGAATTCACTAATTGGCAACGTTAATTATGTTAAATGAAAGTTTTGGAGTGGAAAATGTGGGTTTTTGGGAAGACGGGCGAAATAAGCCAATTTTCAATTAGCGCTTGAGCCCGAACGGTTCGTCGGAGAAAATTACTTATGGATTGAAATTTGTAGTAAATTTGACGTACATTCTTTTTTAATAGGAAGGTTATTTACGAAAAGTTGATAGTTTTCGAGTTAAAAGCAAAAAACCGCCAAAACTCATGATGTTTTACATGTTTTTGCATTTTTTTCAATGATGCGTCACAAAATTTTGTAGGCAAACCTCAGATTCGGCACCCCAAAAAACATATAAAACGGAAGAAACCAAAACTACCCCAAAACTTTCTTGCGAAAAACACAATTTGACTGACTATACGCTACCAAAACTTGTCAGAGACACAATAATCTGCGCTCAAGGTCACATGACAGTCGGACCTCTCTGTCTCTCTTCTCTTTCCATCCTTGTCGCACACTCAGCCGGCAAAACGCGCACTGAGAGCTCCTAGCGACGAAGTGCATGAACTAACTTGTATACCTACTTTCCTGGGCTGAATTCTACTACGTTACTAATCAGCAGGGAGATAGTTCATGTAATGAAGAAAAACACATAATGTGGTATTTGAAAAAAAACGAAGCTGTTTTCGATGTTCAATCCAAACACGCCAAATGCCTCTAGTGAAACACCAGTATTTTGGAAAGTAAGCGACAAGTGATTTTGGTTACATGTACACAATTTTGTCTTTGCAATGTTGATAGATGTTAATTGTTGTTTCAGGCATCATGCCAATGTTCACTATTACACTTCTATGTCTGTTCCCCTCAAGTAAAGTTCATTCTAAAAAACTAAGGTGTAAAATTTCAGGCGTGAAGGTTTAATAAACTATAAACTATATTTTGAGACAATTCTATTTGACTTCCTTTAAAATTAAACTGTTCAACTTACCAAATTATTATCTTCGACTAGCTGTTTGATGTGAGGTTTAACGAGTTGAATTAATTCAGTGAGTGAATGATTAGAAGGCACTGTATCTGACGTCGACGGCATCACTTTAGTCCCACTGACCTCGCTAAAACAGTTCCCCTCATAGTATGTTTCTTGGAAACGGGTTTTGCGTTATGACTGAAAACAAAAGCAATCGATTAGACCAATCAATCTGCAATCCTCAACACTGTCAAGAGTATTATGTTTTTTTATTCTTTCAAACACGAAAAACTATTGAAATATTTTATTGGAATTGACATCTTCAAACACATCGTTCGAAATCAAATTCAACTATTTCGATTCATATATAGAGGGTTTTAGGAGTCCCCTCCCCATGCGCGTCATTTAATTGACGAAGACCATAGTTACTCGGACTTTGGCAGCAACTTCAAATCAATTAATATTTGCAGTAAAGGCAAATTTATGAACGCCGTAGAAGAATATGAAATGTACAAGGCTTTTAAAATGTTAAACTCAAAGAGTGAACACCGATTATTAAACGACCAACTGAACTTTGATTCAAACACCCTGTATGAAGCAGCAATAACAATTCTGAATGCCCGAGACATATTGTAGTTTTATGTGTGCTGGTTGACAATGGACAATCAGTCGATATCCGGGAGTCGGAAGATGCACATCTACACACTGTATTTTTTTAAATGTGTTGTGTGTTATGTGTTTGTGTCTGTGTAATTAACGTTTTGACGACCTCCATGCATAGAAGGATTTTCTGAGGATGAGATAAATATCTCAAAAAGCGTAAAAAGTTTTACAAAAGAGGTTCACTGACGAATAATGAAAGGTATTGTACTTTATTATAGAATAATTAAGTTTACTTACCTATTGAATTTAATTTTCTCAGGCACTGGAATGTTTAAGTCATCAGGGATACCTTTTTCATTGAACTGTGGCCTATCTAACAGCTGATTGAGTAGCACTATCTTCTCTGGGAAGTCCTTTATGATAAAATTTTCTGCCTGTAAACACACAATCAGCTGTTGTACGTTATGTCCAACTAATTAATGTAACTATGTTTTGGTAAAATTTGGCTGGCAGTTAATGACTGATTTGAGGGAAATCAACATGCCATATTTCATTGGAACTGCTTGGCAGTTACCGGTTGTGATGTCATCAATTTCGTATCCCTACTGCTACGTCTCGACCGTTCCACAAGCAATCAGGCAGTCACGTTCTGACTGCTAATCATAGTGTCTATGTTTACTTTTTTTACCTCATGTCGAAGAAAGGTTTTGATGATTACGATTATGAGCATCTTGTAGAATTTGTGAGTTATTATCGTGTTATCTATGAAACACAAAGTCTATAGAAATAATGTCTGCGGATATTCTTCTGCTGATTTGAATAGAGGGGGTTCCAAACTATCAGCGCTACTTCAGTGCTTCTTAAATTAATTGATAATGGTATTTTTTTAGAATTCCACGGACATAATTTTTTGTTTGTTTACAAAGAATGACGAACAACAACTTATTGAATGTATCTGGAAATATTTGATTTTATACGATCTATCTAGTCATAAATACATGGATATAAATTTTATTTAAAAATGAAAACTGAAGCAAAATAGCCATGAAAAATTATATCTAATATTTACTTACTCTTGCCACGATGCTGTCCTTGTACCGCAGCACCTGTAAGAAAATAAAATTCAACAAATAAGTTACAAGCAAATAAGTTACCTCTCTTCTTTTCTATTTATGTTACATTAAGATTAGGTCCAAAGTATAAATCGATAAATACAAAACAAGGTTATTAAAAATGACGGTGCTAAATTCTATTATACTAATAATTTCATTTCTTAATGTTAAAATAGGTTTCTTCCCACTTTAGAAACATTTATCTTTAGTATTAAAATTGGGGCTTGCAATTGCATTGCAATAAATCATTGAATGTTTTCTCCTTTTATTTAAATGTTTACTAATAATTAAGTTATTTCTTTGTCTGTTTGTACACTATGATTAATATTAACATTACAACTTTGATAAGGCTTTGTTTTATTTCATCAGCCATTACTCATTTTTTACTTGATTCATATACTGGTATTTGTGTAGTCTCGATGTCAATTCCGACAGTTATAACGTCGCATTAAAACTGCGCAACACAAAAACTTCATAATTGCTGTACCTTGTAATAATTAAAATCAAGATGTACAGGAAATAGCATTTGCAATATGACAGCATGAGGTGTAACACCTCAAAGTCAAATAAAAATGTATAGTAAAATGTTATGATAACATGTTCAATAAAAAATACATTTATGGTTTATACATATAGGTTAATAAAATATTACCTTTTGTCCGTCAAGTGATCCACTCTATGCGCTAAAAACACTACCGCGGATTCGGATCGATTTTACTAAACAATAATGGAGACCCCGAAACAGCTGTCACTATAACAGCTGAAAGAAAAAGTTAATGAGTTGCAGCCGACCGAGTTCTCAATAAATATGTAACACTATTTATTCAGGGCCAGATATACACGATAACAATTGTAGGTTTATAATCAAAGAGTTTGCTATAGTCGGCGAGCATTTCTCCAATGTCGTTGTTTTCAAACCGTCCTATACATTTGATCAACTGAATACTTGCGCTCGGAGTGGTACAGAAACATTACCATCATATCGGGTGGGAAGAAGGTGACGTTCCTTACGACGAAGATGTGATACGCAAGCTGTGCAAACCGTTTTCCATAGTTTTCACAAAAGGATTGGAAAATCAGTTCAGTGGCGTATCTAAAGAGGTATAGGCGTATGCGCAAGTATCTAAGAATTAGATAAGTCTTTTGTATAATTTTCTTGTTTCATTCTGTCCTAAAGTAACATTTTATGTAATTACTGTCTTAAGAGTAATGTAGTTGAATTTTTTTTTTTAGTGTATACTTTATTGTAACACAAAATATACAATTAATTTTCCAATTTTACATTGAGCAGAATATAAATACATATATTAATAATTAAATTTACTCGTGTCATCCGGCTAGACCTGTCCTTTCAGGTCTAGCCAAGACATGGATCCAATGTCTAAGGACATGGAAACGGAATTAGCGGTTCAAACGATTTTAGATTTAAAAAATGATCAATCTATTGAAAACATAAATGTCCATAACAAAATTTCAGATAACGAAAATAAAAGAAAACTAAATGAAACTTTAAGTCCAGTAAAAAACAGTAATAACAATTTTCAGGATGACAGACAATCTCAATTTGCACCACCATCAAAAAAACCAGAAAAGAAAAACCTTTATAGAGATTCTAACATAGGGCCATATGAAGTTTTGATACAACCAAATAACGGTTCAAAAATTCATCCCATTAAAATCGGAAAAATAATTGAAGCATCAAAAGAAAATATTGATTATATCATTAAAAAAGGTAACACATTATCAGTTATTTGTAGCTCTGCAGCAGCAGCCAATAACCTAACCACAAATCCTAATCTAAACGAATTTAACTTATTCATTCCATCACATAGGGTTGAAACTGTAGGCCTAATTTGTATTGAAGAAGATATAGATGTGTCAGAGATAGTGAATGAGAGCTATAGCTCTGTAGAAATTCTCTCTGCAAGCAGAATTAAAAAAAAAGATTCCGAGGGCAAACTTATTGATACAAAAGCTGTAAAAATATTTTTTGAGGGAAATCAAATACCATCAGAAATTAGATTAAATTATGTAATACTACCTGTAAAACAGTACCTGTACATCAATCCAGTTACACAATGCTATTCTTGTTTCCTATACGGGCACAGAGCTAACGCTCCCTGCAAAAAAGAACGTAAATGTAGGGTATGTGGGGAGAACTTTCATGGTCCTTGTACAAAGGCGCCGACCTGCATTCACTGTAACGGTAGTCACACAAGTAACAGTAGAAATTGCCCAGAATATGATAGACAAACCCAAATTATGACTAGATTGTGTCTCCTCAAGGAGGACTATTTTACAGCCTCAAAATCTCACCCAATAAGATACAAACAAACAAGAGTAAAGACTAATAAATATAAAATTCAAACATATGCAGAAACAATCAGTAATAGTCCAATCGAACTAACTAGTAGTAAACTTTTTCCCGAACTTAGTAGTAATAGTCAAAATAGTAGAAAAGAACATAAATTAAATTTTAACAAATCGTATCCTTCAAGCAACAAATATGATATACTTAGTGATTACGAATAAAGCCCTACTAGTAGTATAGATACCATTAATCTTTCACCAACAAATAGAAATAAACCCAGAATGTTAGCAAATAGCATACAATATCAAAATAAACCCCAGCATAGTCAACCATCCTTCTCAGGATCTTATCATACCACACCTCACGAATCAAAAGGTAAGGGTAATACAAACCCACCAATCAAATCTATTTCAACTTACAACAGGTCTCCTAATTTTATAACGGATATTAACAGAATAAATTCAACTACACACCAAAATAAAAATGAAGCTTTGGATGCACTAATCAAAAATGTAAATTTCCGAAAACAAGTTCAAACTTGGCTAAAAAATAGTACAATGAAAAAGGGAAATAACAATCTGCAGGACAATATATATAAAGACTTGATAGATATAATTAAAACAAATAGTAATTATAATAATAAAGCAGAGTTAAATCCAAATAAAAATAAGCCTATTACTGAAAAAAATAATGGTACTCAGTACATAATATACTTTCAATAAAGGTTTTAAATTAACCAACTACCCAATTTACCCACAAATCATCTATGACAATAAATAATGAAAGCAATAAACTGAATATACTACAATGGAATGCTCAATCTATTTCACCTAAATTGCCAGAATTAGACAATATTTTAAATAAAAACGAAATCCATATTGCCATCCTTCAGGAAACTTGGTTAATCAAACATACAAAAATTAAAATTACAAATTACACCATATACCGGAAAGATAGAGATGATGGATATGAAGGAGTCGCCTTCATTATCCATAACTCCATAGCCTGGTCAGAAGTAAATATAGACAATCTATACCCTATTGAAGCAATAGCTATTAAGCTAACCTGTTATAAAAATAAAATAAATATTTTTAATTATTATTGCATACCATGTACCATGAATTAAAAATAAGTCATTTATTTCCAGTATTAGTTGTA
>JAGFPH010002304.1:171621-192284 GCA_018207615.1 Philaenus spumarius | reverse complement strand
TACAACCAGGAAAAATTAATCCTGAATCTTAGGAAAAAATAATATCGGCAAAAGATGATGAACTAACATTGATTTGCGGTGATTTCAATGCTCATCACTCCTATTTTGGAAGTAAAAAAACCTGCTCTAGGGGAAGAGCAATATTTTCTGCATATAATAATTCTAATTTAATAAATTTAAATGATAGGCCACATACAACGGTAGCCACGACTTTCAGACAATCATCTTTCACGACCTTTAGATCTTACTTTTACATTACCTTTACTACATAATTATATCCATACATGGCAAGTTTTTACAGATCCCGTAGGCAGTAATCACTATCCTATAAAAGTACAGATAGACATAAAAAACCTTAAACAAAACTATAAATCCGATGATAATGAACACAGTATAGTCAAAAATAAAGCAAAATTAAATTTTGACAAAGCAAATTGGTCACTATTTTAGGAAACAATTAAAAGAGAAATTAAAAATAGAGAAAATCAACACGTAATAATAGATGTTGACGCCTATTATAACATTATTAATAAAGCAACAGATATATCAATACCTTATTTCAAAATACCAGTAGATAATATTCAACCAAAATTCACCCCTAAAAAATGGTGGACTGAAGAATGTGCTAAAGCAGTAGCGCTAAGAAGACTAACATTAAAAAAATTTAAAAAAAACATGACTTTATATAACTATAACATATACAATCAGGCTATAATGAACTCAAAACACATTATTAAAAAGCCAAAAACTGTAGGCTGGGAAAAATTGTGTGCAGAATTGGAAACCACAAAACTCAATAGGGCATGGAACTTATTAAAGGGTTGGAAGGGCACCTATTCAACAAACAATAAAAATTTATTTTATAACATTGACTTGTGTGAGAAAATTATGGATTGTTTCACTCCTCCATACGTACCACAAAAATATGAAATTACAATACCTATTATATCAACCCCAAAACACTTCCTAGACGAACCTTTTAATATATTAGAATTAAATAAAGCCATTAAATCAAAAACAAAAAATACCTCACCTGGAATAGATGGAATAAGCTACAATTTGATTAAAAGACTTCCTAGCACAGCACTATACACACTTTTAATCATCTTTAACAATATTTGGACTGAAAAATCAAAAAATATACCTGATATTTGGAAACATTTCAAAATAATTGCATTACCAAAAACACAAAAAGACAAAAATCAAGAAGAATCATACAGACCAATCTCCTTAATTCCCTGTTTTATTAAAATTCTTAACACAATGATTAAATATAGATTAGAATGGTTTACAGAAAAACACAATTTAATTCCCAATACACAATATGGTTTCAGAAAAAGAAAAGGAGTAGCAGACTGTTTATTACACCTGATAAGTGATATTCAAATATCACTTACCCATAACCAAACCATGATGCTCTTCCTTAGACCTATCAAAGGCCTACGATTTAGTGCATATTCCAACGTTATTAAGTAAAATGCATATAATAGGTATACCAGGTAGTTTTATAATAACAGAAAAATAACACTTTCTGACTCCCAGAATCAAATCACAAGACACATTTCTCGAGGCTTACCCCAAGGAAGCGTACTGAGTCCTTTGTTATTTTCTATCTATATATCCGGAATAAATAACTACTTACCAAAACAGGTGAGCTCACTACAATACGCAGACGACATAATAATATATTATGCACATAAAAATCATGAATTAGTAGTATCAAAAATGCAAGAAGCACTAAACCAATTAGATACAGCGTTTCATAACATTCACCTATATTTTAATTAAAAAAAAAGCAAAGTAATTACCTTTTCTAGGAAAAGAACACAAAATACCAATCAGGTACTTAGTTTGGGAGAAGTGGACATTCCTTCAGTAATATCACATAAAATATTGGGAGTCATTATAGATAATAAGATTAATTTTAGTAGACATATAGAACACATAAGTTTAAAATGTCACAAAGACTTAAATATACTGAAATATCTTGCCTGTAGTACAAAAGGGACACATCCACAAATTTTATTAAACATTTATAAAGGACTCATTAGAGCAAAACTAGAATTTTGCAGTTTCCTTAATGGACACATTGCAAATAACAAATTGAATCAATTAGAAGTTATACAAAACCAAGCTATGAGAATAGCCTTGGGGGCTTTTTAAACAACCCCATTAATAGCCCTTCAAACAGAAACAGCACTATTACCCTTAGAACTTCGGAGATCATACTTAACAGATAAATTTTTATACAAGATAGTTACAGACCAAACACACCCCTGTCATCAAAAACTTATCGAATTAAACTTGATTGTCAACCATCAATTTTGGAAAAACAAAAAAATACCAATTTACATCAATGCCTTTAATACATGTACAGAAAGACTTAACATTAATTTGTACACAAAATTCAATACAAACAACAAACAGATTAAATTTTAATAAACCCATATTAGTATCAAATATAAATCTTATATGCAATACTAATTTGGATAACAAGGAAATTAACAAAAAATCAACAGGGATAATAGAATTGCAACAAACATTTTTAAATACAATAAACATAACCTATAAAGAATATTTACAAATATACACAGATGGTTCGAACCAGGTTCGAACGTTCGAAGACCATATCTGGAGTAGGAGCAGCCTTATATATCCCGTCTTTGAACATATAAAAAAAGTATAAACTCAACCCTATAACATCAAGTTATACGGCTGAGTTGTATGCCATCTACAAAGCTATTCGTTTAACTAATAACCTACAAATCCTACAATATACCAATTTTATTATATGCTCAGACTCACAAGCAGCCATATTAGAAATACATGGATTAGGGGCATATGCCATGGGGAGTACAACGAATTAACGGGTAGTATATTATCAGAGATAAAACAAAATTCAAAAAGCATAATTATCCAATGGGTTCCGGGTCACATTGGCCTAAAAGGCAATGAATATGTAGACAATAAGAATAAAAATATGTAGATGAATAAGTTAGCCCGGGATGCTACATTAAGTAACAATAGTATACGTGAGGACTACACAATCCCACTAAACGACTACACTTCCTATCTCAAAAAAAATATATAATGAGCAATTTAATAATACATTTAAGGAGACTCAGAAAGCGTCATGGTATAAATATTTATAGTGATTTTAACAAAACCCCTTGGTTCAAAAACATAAAGTTAATAAGATCAGATATAATAAAAATATGTAGATTAAGATTTGGCCATGCAAATACAAACAATATCCTTTACAAAATTAAGAAATATTTCACCCTTAAGTGCACCAAAAATTAAATAGACACACTACAACATATAATTTTCGATTGCCCTAATTATGAAATGAGTAGAATAAATTTATATAATAAATTGAGGGAAGAAAATTGGAAACCACCCTTTATATTGAAAGATATCCTTAAACAAGGTAATTCAGATATAATTTATGAATTAATTGATATGATTAAAACAGCCAAAATTTCAATATAACAAATAAATACTAAATCAATATTATGCTACACAAAACATATATGTTTAATCCAAGCCCACGGTGCTTATATCGTCCATGGTCCATATCAGGTCCATATCCTTTCGGGTTAGGTATATCAGATGGACCTCTGATGAGAAGAAAAACCTCCACCTATAAGAGAATCCTTTAAATCCTAGTTTTTCTAACAAAATCCTTAAAAAATTCCCACTTTTAGTAACTAACAATTTACAGAAACAGATTTAGGAAAAATAATAGACAGGTTACATATTTGTTTTACCTCTACTAACAGAAAAATTTTTCGTATATGAGAAAATGCGCATACGTCTAGAGCAGAAAGTTTAGTGAAATTTTTAAGGGCTGCATGGTACGTCCTAGCCCGCCTATATATTAGACAAAGAAAAAAAAAGGATTGGAAAAAGCTCAGTTCTTGAGAAGGCTTGTTCCACACGTGGGAGAAATATCTGAAGAGGTGGAAACATACTCGTACTGTACAGAGGTTAATTGTATATTACCGGTACCTCAGCACTTTCAATAGGATAGTAAGTGTGCCTTAAAATGTGCTAAATATTATTACGATTCGTTTCTTAAGTTAAAACAACAAGAACACGAACTGTAAACACCGAAATTATTGGTGGAGCGAATGGCCAAAACATTGTATTTTTATTTATATCCAATGTATATTGCATTCTAATAGCCGTTATTACTGTAAATACTCTCAAATATTATTGTTGTAATGAGATTTAAATTATTAATAATAAACTGTACTTGCGTAACAAAGTTGTTTCAATGAGTCATTCCTATAACCACTTATTTACTGTAACTGATATCAAAATTGTCATTTCAATATGAACAAGAAAAAAAAGTGTTTGGAAAAGAGTGACACGGTTTTTGTACATGTCTAGGGGTTAGTGACCGCCCTGACTCCTGTGGTAACGTTGTGTAACGAGATTTTAGTACGATGGCGTCAGAGCTGCTATTGTGCAACATTGTTTATTGAAAACTGGCAATTAATAGCTGCCGTGATAAATATGGGGAAATAATAATAAAAAAACAGAATTTAAATGTAATTTATTTCTTACAAGGTTTTGACGGCAGCGCTTTCTGGTAGAGAATCAGCGACCTATTAGCCTGTCCGACGGTAGCACATTCTGGTAGATAATCAGCGAACTATCACTCCGTTTGACGGCAGCGCTTTCTAAATTTCATCGTTGACTACAGCGCCTCTCATAGTGCGGTACCGGCTAAAACTACTTCGGCGTAGTTGACGAGTTCTCCGTTTGAGTCATTCTGTTTACGTGTCGCTTCTTCCGGTGGCAATAACACACACAGAGAGAGAGAGACAGAGATAGCTTGAGAAAGAGGGGCCGAGTTCACTTTCACTTATCCCCTGTCCCACTGTCGTCAATTGTCCCGGTCCGGTACTTCTGTACTTTTGAGCAACTGGGGATATTATGTTGTTTTGACCTTACCTCCTACTGTATGGATTGGCCTCATACATATTATTAATCATATCTGGTAAACCGTTTATATAATTTACTGTTTTCCGAGAGATTGCCGTTTAATTTTGAATCACCATGTATAACATTTTATTAACTACGGTACAGAAATTTACATTAACCAAAAAATAAATGTTTGGTACAAACATATAACACTTTATTAATTACGAAAATTTACCATAGTCAAACAATAAATGTATAGTAAAAAAATATAGAACACTTTACTAAGTACGAAAATTTACCATAGTCAAACAATAAATGTATAGTACAAAAATATAGAACACTTTACTAATTACGAAGTACTGTACATATTTAGAAGTAATTTTTAAGAGTGAAAGTTAAAACTAAATTTGTGTCTTATGTGTCCAAATTTACACTAGTAACGGTTTCCAATGATGGGTTAAACATTAAAATCTGGACTCCATTAGATTCGTCAATATTTGCACTTTTTAAAACTGCTATCCCATTATTATTCGTTTCTCTCATATTGTCTTAGATAGGCGTATTTCTAGAAACCCTTTAAATTAGACAATTTTCAACCAATACATAAGCTGTTATTTTAGTCGACATATATGATGTAAAATCAGAGATATTTTATAAAATAATTTATATCAATTTAAAGAGGAAATTATATATTTTCGATTAATATAAGGTAAACCTGATTTAGTGTTAGGCTATTCGATTTCTTCAATTCAATACAGTAGTTTTACAGTAATTATGCCGCTTGCGTTGCTTGTTATGTTACTTGTTGGGTGTTTTTCTAATTTAGTGAAACAAATTGGAATATTTTAATGAAATTAAGGTTATTTAAATAAAAAATAAAATATACACTTCAGTTCTATGATTGTTTCTCGACAATTTGATATAAATAAATTCGTTTTTTTAATAAAGTGATATTCGTAATTCCATTTTCAAAATAGGCCCGTTTTAGTAGCGTTTCTTGTCGCAGAAACATAAAAACATGTGTTTTCTGAATTTTTTTTTTTGAAATTGATATTTATTTTTATGCACTTCTATTTAGAACTAAATTATATTTTGAAAACTAACTACATACATCATTGTTATTAATTATAATTTATCACGAATATTATGGAAGTTTTTCAATAAATTCCATATATATGTTTCATGTCCTTTATTTTGGTTTATATTTACATAAATGACTTCCATTTAAAACTTCGCTTACTTTTTAAAATTGCTCATATTACAGATGTTGGGCCTACTACTGTATTTGGTTTTTGAAACGGTGAGTGTTTTTAATAATTTTATTTATTAGTACTCACCACGCCAGATAAGGAGTTGTAGTTTGTTCTGTAAGACCGTTTTGACCAGCTGCCATCGGCGACTACTGTGAGGAGAGGCACGCCGTCCTTGTCGACATCACCGCGCTGGCGAGCAAGAGCTGCTTCATCGTCCACTGCAAGCTTCATTTCTTGCAGATTCTTCCCATCCTCTGTACACAATGCCTTGATGTTTGTCGTATGTTTTGTAGCCCATGCAGCGGATGTTCATTGCTCCCATAATTTTGGTGAGGTTTGTATATCCTCCTCCCGTACTAACCACCCCAGCCACGGCTGCTGAGTTTACGTCCATCACTGATGTTTTCTTCGGCTCGGACCACACAGTTTGTTTTATCCCGCACATGTTACATTGGAACACAAATCCGCTTCTTAGTCCACGCTTCACTTCACAAATCATATCCATATTGTTCAATGTACAGCCGAATTGTGGAGAATGTTTACACAGTGTTTTTAACTTTTTAACAAAGTATACAATATCAATAATTCGCCTCCCTTCAATAATTTGGCTTTTTGTTGGAACAGAACCTCCACAACAATCATCTATTACAAAGTGCTGATCCGGAATTGATTCACTATCGTTAACATCACTATCACTTATTATTTCAGGGACTTTCGGAGTAGAAGAAGTCGCGACCAAACCAAACTCTTTCATAACTTTCCACTCTTTTAATCGTTCTCCTCCACGGTTTTTAAGAGATTTATTTTTCTTGCGCTGTTTATTCCCCATCACAAAACAACGGTACACGAGCGCACTAAACAATAAAACGGACGACTGCACTGGAGACACCGGCGGTAAAACTGCAACGGAGGGGTGTGACAGAATAAACGGAACAAGCGGAATGACAGAGTTGAGTGACTGGAAAAACAAAGTACGAGGCGAGAGCGGGAAGTTTAGCAAGTGCTGCCAACCACAGTTTGCTAATTTCCCGAAATAATTAAGTCTGCTAGTAACAGTTAACGAAACAGTATCAACAAACTACAAAGTGGTAATAGATAACTTCACAATAAGGGAGCTAGTAATTGACATAATATATTTTACATTTTAAATATTTGTTACGGAATGAATTATTCTCAGCCATTAGAGTGTAGAAGTAGATTACTGTAAAGCAATAATGAATTTTTACAAATAAAACACAAAAATAGTTAAATTGTTAGATAAAAAACACTAAATTTATTTATTTCATAGATAAACAGTTTAAAATATTTACAGTTGGCGCGCAGGAAGCTGTTTTTTTTACTGCAAACGTTGCTCAATCAAGTTGGTGTAGCGCCCGATAGATGTCAGACCGATCAGCGTAGGTTTTGGAGACAAACCCTCCGTGCACTTATCATCTTAAAATCCAAATTTTTATTTCATTTTCAATGCGATTTAGGTCATTTTTTTTTTGACTGCTCAGAATAAAGTAATGCGTAATGATTGCGAGTAGAAATTCGTATAAGTGTTCTAGATTATCAGAATAAAATTGTCAAACTTAAAAAAATGTTATTCAGTTTTTTGTTAAATATTATAATTTATTTTCAAAATGTCTTTCGCAATAATTACCCGCGATAAAAATATCTTTCAATTGACACCAAAATCAAAATTTTACCTCAAGAAATGGGCGAAAAATGTGGGGTCTGAAGTTAACATTATTCTTATGGGCGATAAAACCAATATGGCCGACAGGGTAGCCGGCTCTTAATACGACGGCCGGATGCACTTCTGCCAACTAGGCATTCTTACACGCGTTAACATAACTTTTTGGTGATTCATGGAATGTGTAAGTCTACCTTGGAATAAACTGCGGATTGACTGTTAAATATATTTGAATACAAATTAATTTTTATTTGAGTTTTAAAAAGTTTATGTAAATATTATTTACATATAACATAAATCAGGATGGAGGAAATGTAATAGAAAACTGAAATGAGCACAATGGATATTTACATTATTATTATTATTATACAGTCATGTAACATTTTTAAACAATCATAAACAAAATATGTGTACTTCATAATTTCTAGAACAAGGAATTGATTATCATAACATAACAGTATAATCATCGATGTCATCGGTATTCTTTGAACTGCGGGTCACACGCATCTGTCTGGTATAAACTGCAATCCTGTAAACAACCCCATCTTCTAGTTGCACACCCATCTTATTAGGAGCTAATAAGCAATTACCGCTGTACTTGATAAAGCTTTCTGGTACCTTCGGCATGAAAGTGTCGCATCCTTCGAAATTGTTTTTGATCCAAGTAACATACATATGCCGACAGAGATTGTGACGCAATGCTGCTTTAAATACTCCTGCACCCCCGATCGCCCATACCGTTTCGATGTTTTTTGGTCTTTGAGACTTTCTGCAGCTTTGTTGAAAGTAGCGAATGCCTTTGTATTCTTGTATTCGCAATTCTCCTCGAAGATCTCGTTCCATCCACGATAGTATTTGCTCAGTATTATATTCATCCTGGAGGGTAATGGTTTGTATTCGTCCGGTAACGATTCCCAGGTTTTACGACCCATGATAACAGCGCTCTGTTTATGCGGGTCGAACGCGATGGTCGTAATCTTAGTAAAATAATCCACATCGTTAATATTCCACGGTACTCGTCCCCATGGTGTTCGCCCCTTTTTACCGATTCCATGATTGTCTTCACAAACGGCTGCTATTATATTTATATGCATGATGATCACATTGGTCCAACCAGTAATATAATGTAAATAGTTCCGACGATTGCACGCACTAAACAAGCATTGTAATATGAGACCGGATGTTGAATAAGCAATGTGTAAAGATTTACATTATATTTGCTAACTATTGGAATTTCTAGTCGATCAGCATCTAGCAGGCGTGTCGATTTTATAACAATGTACAGAAATGTTAGTCAGTTAAAGTTCAGAATGCTCGTTCACGTCTTTTTTGTGCCTTTAAGGATAAAATATATTTTACTAAACAACATGTTTTAGGGCAGTTAATTTTATGAGATTTAGGCTATCCAGTGAATGAGTTAGAAGTAATAAAACATAAATTCCTACTACGTGTGTTAACCATTAACGTGCTAATAAATAATGTTAAACATAAAATTATTATCAAGGAGTTTGATATGAGAACAAGATTAGAAATTGTAATGAAGTTTCCATATCGTCCGGAAAACGAATGACAGTTATATATAGCGACAAATTATGATGGCGGCATAGAGAAAGTATCAGCTTTAAGTTCCGTTCGTCACGGGAATTTAATAAGAAGACTTCTACATGGGGACGAACAAGTAAGGACCGATAACATTGATGATGATGGCTATGCATCAGGAGGACTAGGGGAGCGGTACGGATGGAGCGATGACGAAGATGCAGGAGAAGAAGTTGATGTTGAAAGACTATTGGAAATTATGTAAATTGTGTATTTATTCTTTATGTTATGTTATATGTAGCGACTTCGTTAAATATACATTAGTAATTTTAAATAAAGTGTTAATAATTATTTCTTAACTGGTTTTACCTTTATGAAACACTTAGTTATATTTTGGTCGGTTATGTAATTTCGTACATCATACGCATGGGTTGCGGCAGTGCCTAAGTTTTAGTTAGAGAAGACGCAGCAGAGCCTTACGTTCAGGTTAGACCGGTGTAAATGTATTAAAAGGGTACAGCGAAGAATAAGGTTGTCGGAAAAGATCGGTTTGCGAGTCTTAATTTTGATTAATTGCCCTTCGGTTGGATTCGGGGACGATCTGTAATGTTAGGGGTTATATAATACAATTTATATTATATTACAAGGGTACAACGAGGCCTAAGCTCGGTCAAATCCGGTTAAGATCGGTAGAAACAGTTATATAATGTATGTTACACTATATCCCAAGCACACTATAACACTATTGTCTGATACAAGGTTGATGACGAATGTTAAACTTATATACTCGACTAATACAGTACTTCTTAAGAGAGAGCAACGTAGCCTAATCGGTAGCGTTGTGGACTCGGGTCATGGTGGTATCCGGTTCGACTCGCGGAGACATCTAAACTTTTTTCAAAGCAAATAATTAAATTAAATTTAAATATTAATAATTAAAAAACAATATGGCTGCAAAAAAAAAAGATGGCAGCCCAAAAATTCCCAAAATCACCCAAAAATCCAAAAATTCCCATAATTTGCCCAAAGTTCCCTAAAAATCCAAAAATCCCCAAAATCCCAAAAAAAGGTGGGCTTAGGTTAGGAACCAAAAAATCCCCAAAAAAAGTGTTTAGGTTAGGACCCCCAAAAAGTTAGGAACCAAAAACACCCCAAAAAAGTGGGCGTGGCCAAAGGTCAATGACCTTCCCCCACTCCATTTTACGCTATATCACTGGGAACTCTACTACTGAGTCTTTTTTTTGATTAGGTAAAAACTAACAAAAATCAACGAAAAAGGCTTACTGTATTATAAGCCAAACAATGGTGTTACATATTATATTGTTTCCTTTGGATGGCAATATCAGAATTTGTTATGTGGATTATTCAAATATTAATGGTGAAATTTCAATTCATGGCGCATTTCGAATTATTGGGGATGGTGCTTTTCTATTTCGATCTCTATCTTACATTATGTATAGGTCACCGGCCTCCGCAACCCCTACCACCCTACTTAGATATAAGTGCCTCTGTCCCAATCAATAGTCATTTCCGTTAAAATATCAGAGTATACAATAATCTATTTGCATTGGCTTCGCCGCGAGGGTTGGTGAGCGAAGCGAGCAGGGGTGGAGCCAATAGTATGCTATAAATTAAAGAATGTTTTCCCCTCTCTCTGCCATTAGCCAGGGCACTGATTTATGTCATGTGGCCCCTTCCAATTTTACTGGTTTTTCTTTCTTATGTACTGTATATTATAATATTATGAATTCTTTGTTTTTTTTTTATCCAATTGTTTCCACTTTATATTGAAATGCACACTATCACTTCTCATAAAGCCATAAATTAAAGAAGGAAACGTTTTACATCGTTGAAAATAAATAATATAAGCCTTTTATAAACACGAAAACTAACTCGGAGCCGGAAATTTACGAATTGCCTCGAACTTCCACGAAAGAACCGAAGATTAGAAACAATAAAGTTCTATGCTAAATATTGGAATTGTTTTTAGTTTATTACTAGTTCCACATATTTTTACAGTAATACCTATATCATTTTAGAGTAAAAAAAATTGTAATAGGAGTACTATAATAATACTACAGTAAACAATTTTTATTATAGTTAAAAATCGATAGTATCCAATAGTTATAACTATCGATGTTTGCGCATAATACTATCGATAGATTTCTACCACCACCTACCACTAGTTGACAGTTGACAGATACCAGTATCAGAAGAATATTGATAATGGCAAAGGAGTTGTTGCAAAGGAGTACGTGCAATAAATCTGAACATTGAATAGGTGTGATAGGTTTGATAAAACTCTCAACTTTTCTTCAAGTTACTGATTATACAATCTTGCATCGGTGAAATGAGCAATTTATTTTAAAGTACTGTACCCTTGTTGGTTAGCTAGAGCTAGACAAATTATCACATATTTAGAAGCGATATCGCAGCCTTAATCATGGAATTACCTTCAGGTAGGTTTTTCTTTATTATTTTGAATGGAATACTTAAAGTTATTTGGTAGTATATTCTACTTGACTATTATTAATTGTTTGCCAACAGATTCCAATGGAACTTGTTGGGTACCTACTATGAAGTTTATATGAAGCTCATATAATTAAACAAGTGTCAGAATTTGTATTCCTATAATATATAAGAATTTTCTTGTAAACATTTCCTCATTATATTTTGTTACATATTTATACATACAGTAATGAACAAGATATTGATCCCCACAGTCTGCATGTTTATTTTCTCCATATTGATATCTATATTTTAAAATATTCTCTTGTCTACTTACAATTATTGACTTAATCATAAAAAGCAAGTTTCATGGTCATTATATTATTAGTTCTCATATTTCGGCCAAAATTTACATTAAGACACCTGGCCGTATTGCATAAAATAAAAATATATAGCCCGAAGGTCTAACTTTCAGTCTTTACTCACAGTACTGTATCTTTACCAGCATTCTACATTCAATAGTACAATGTGCTTAGGTTGGCAGCACTACTCTTGTATCCTAAACAAATGGTAGGGTGTCCTAAAGTAAATTTACACCCATATTTCAAACCCTGCTTTATTGCTATTGATCCGTTAATATCAGACTTTCTTAATTTGGTAATTTTGGTATGCCCCTGAATTACATTATATTGTATCTACATTTTTCAACCTACTCCAGTTCTAGTGCTTTAAGCACTGGTGACTGGAAACAGTAGGCTACTTCTTTTGGTTAGAATTTATAATAAGCCTCTTCGCCGTATTGCAGCTAGAGATGGTTTTGATCCAGTTACTTTTTTGGACTGGTGACTTCAGTTACAGCTCTTAAAAAATATTGGCTCTTTATACCGGTGATAATCTTGAATGGCTACAGCTACGATGTGGTCGATTGACGCAAAATATTGGATTGTTCTTCAGTGACTTTTATACCGGTGACAACGACAAGCTTGAACGGCTGGATGTACCCACAATGAAAAATATTGTTTTTTTATAGTCACTGTTTTATTAAATGCCAGAAATTGAATATTGTTCATATTCCGTACACTTCCTAATTAGGCTATATAACTCGGCTTAAACGTCATTCAATTTGTTAATTTGGTAATTAAGTAGGCCTAAGGTATGATTACTAAAAAACTACACATAACATTATTTGGTTAAATGCAAAATAATATAAACAAAAAAGAAAATATAACTATGCTTACTAAACTCTTAATTATAAACTACATATATCTGTTTCTAAAAGTAAAAATAAAAATACAGAACATAATTCTCACAAAAATAAGTTTTTTGGTCAAACGCGTTTCAATGATCATCAGTTATAATTTAGTTGTAGCTCATGTGTCACTGAAGATGACAACTTTGGAAATCGTATTTTTGTGACCTTGAGTGAAAGGACAAACAACTATACATTACTACTGTAGTTTAGTTCTGTGAACAGTAGACCTCGCTCGTTGAAATAACAAATGTGGTTTTGAGCTCAGGTTAAAAATAGTGTGCCAGTAAGGAAGTAAGCACAAGGTTTAGCCAGTGAAACATTATTTTGCGATTCCCGCAATTCCGGGATTTCTAGTTCTCGTTTTCTATTCTTGAGCTTTAACTGCTAAAGATTTTCTTTTAGAGGCATTGTGTTTTATTTAGGTTAATAATGTGTAAGCTAGCTAAAAATATCGCGTTATAGAGGGACAACATAGCATTAAATATTTACGTAGGCCTACTTAAATAACTAAAACTTAACAATGTGCTTACAGTTCTATAACTTCCATATATCATATTCCAATATTATAAATAATGAAAACAAACGATGTTAAAACGTCGTGATAGTGATCTCAACCCATGTACCAACACTTCCCACAGTGTCCAACGGTCATTTTTTGTATGTCCTTTATCGCCGAGAGGTTTCATTTGTTTCATCTCATTTTGTAATTCAAGTAAAGCTAAGACAAATACTTTTATGAAATTTACAATAATTTACAAGTAGGCCTATACAGTTTAATTCTTTGATTTATTCTCTACACTTTCTTATCATTATATGTCATTTTTGGTCAAAGGGTATATTCCTAAATTACTATTCAAAACAGGCCTAGTTTTGTTAGCAGTCTTGTAGTAAGAACATAAAAACTTGTATTTTCAAAATAAGAAATTTGAAATTAATAAATATTTTTATACAGTTCTATTTAGAACTAAATTACAAAACCTTTTTACATTTACATGAAAAAAATTACAATAATTTTTACTACTTTTTTGTAGGCCTAAAGTTAAACTTTTTCCTTTCGTTACTGAACATGCTTGTTTCTTGAGCTAATAACTTTGTTAATTGTACTTCAATCATTTTTTTTACTGGCATATATGAATTCTTTGAACCTTTATCTACAAAAAAGCTATGCAACACTTTTGAATTGGTTTAGAATAAACGTATAAAAACATGGTTGAAATACAAAAACTTGGACGATTTTTAACAATTTTGAAGTTTACGGCCATTTTGTGAGCTTACCGTTAGAGATACGGAAAAAAATCAAGAATACAATTTTGTTGAAAATCACATTTGTTACCCGCAAGGTGCTATTTTTAAATTTGACTTACGGGTAAGCCACAAACTGGCTTTGGAAAGAAGCTTACACTGAGAGAAACGGTCCGGCCGCCATTTTTATTTTATTTAACGGGTTAAAAATGGAAAAAAAACGTTAGGGCTATATATACATGGCTCGGCCTAGGAATAAGGAACATTCATGCAAAATATCATCAAAATCGGTCAAGGCGTTTGGCCGTAATCGTGAGACAGGCACACAGACGAAATGCCGAACGGTCGAGTTAAAACGGAGACCTCGCTTCGCTCGGTTAATTACTATTATTGGCAACATTATTCATTACGTTTATTAAAAAGAAAAACACTATACTTTTCTTTAAATGTACAGTAGGGTCCCGATAATTGGAGATAGGTCACCTACAATTATAAATTAGGTAACATTGGTTGATGTGTAAAGTTTGAATGAGTAAATACATGTAGGTGTATTAACAAACTGTATTAAAAACACTAAAATTACGTATTAAAACACACGCAACAATTTTAAAGAGTCAACATTACTGTTTAATTCAATTCAATTTGTTTATCCTTTTGACAAGTTTTACATATGTATAGGACAAGTCATGGTATCAAATATCAACTCACAGTAAGTAATACAAAATAATATAAAATATAGAGGCACCACCATTCTTAAAATTTTTTATTAATTTGCATTTGTTTTACAGGTAAATTACAAAAATACAAATTATTTGATTCTAAAAACCTTACTTAAATTTAAAGAGGTTTTACTGTGGCGGTATGGGGGGGGGGGCACAACTGTCTGATTAGAACTACGTAAATTGAGACTTGCCGCACTTTTCTATTGTTCGAACACTTTCCTAGTAAGGTCATGGGTTTAGTTGCACATAGCACACAGCTGTCATCGTATACCGTGTGAATTGTGCCTTAGGAGGGGTGGGAGAGTTAGCAGTGTTGCTTTTGGGGGAACCCTGCCCCCCTCTCCCGAC
The DNA here is from genome assembly GCA_018207615.1 of Philaenus spumarius. Taxonomy (NCBI): domain Eukaryota; kingdom Metazoa; phylum Arthropoda; class Insecta; order Hemiptera; family Aphrophoridae; genus Philaenus; species Philaenus spumarius. The sequence continues at coordinate 176,870 of JAGFPH010002304.1, read as the reverse complement.
TTTGATGGGATCCGCCGTAGGTTTTACTTGTGAAAAAAATATGTAGATTGTTTATTTCACGGTTAGATTCAGAGGAGGGAGAAAATAGGCGGCCCGAAATCAAAGGAAAGGGGGAGTTCAAACATTTTTCGAGTTGTGAGTAAACTGAATTCAAAGTTTGACATTGATTTATGACTTTACAACGGAGTGATTAAAATATTTATTGACGCTAAAACAGGGGTTTATAATAATGTAAAAGATAACGATTTAACCGGACCTAAAAAAATGACGCTATGTACGAGTTGACGCATTAGCCGAGGCCGTTAAAACCAAGTTCAACTGTATTTTTATCATTGATTTGGAAGCAGATAGTTATGAATTTCAATTGGAAGCTGATGTATTGATAATCCATATTACAACTAATAATATTGTATATTTTATATTTTTTGTTTACAACCCTTAATATTTATTTAAATTAAAACTTGTTATACGACAACTGATCCAATTTTTAAGGTTTATGTTGTCTTACCTTATTTGTCTATTGCAATTTCGGCAACAAACTGGCCTATTACAACAAACTGGCATATACAAGATCAAATGTAGCGACAGCCCGTGTTATTATATAGGCCAAACCGGTTGACCTTTTTGCAAAAGGTTTAAGGAGCACCTACCGACAAAAAAACTCAATAACGAGTTACATGCTTAACACCTTATAGATAGTAACCATACCTATTCCAATTACAATGCTATATGGAAATAATTCGACCACACAGCTGAACCGCTGATGTGAGTTGAGCAAATTTCCAAAATTAAGTTTATAGGCCTATGTTTTAGGGTTTCAACCAACAATTTAGGAGTATCTTCAATACACAATGCATTGCGTGCTTTGCACGCCAACCCCACGGTAGAATCCACCATATGGCTTTGAACCGAGTAGGCCCTACTTCTATCGTATTTTACGTTTTGATTGATTTTGGGGGAACCAAGCGAGGTATAATGTCGTGTTAAAAAACAAAATGTGCAGAATATCATCCTACATTTATATTTGTAGAAAAAACTCAAATAAAAATTCATTCTCGTAGGAATAATCTAAAAAAATAGTTACTTCCGATCAAAAAACGTGCTTCCGATTGTTTAATTTTTTGGCTAACGAACTCGTCCGAGCGACGTAGACAACCAACATGTGTACCAAATTTGAACCAAATCGGACGTAAAATGCGGCTGCTAGAGTGCGAACACATATATACAAATATGTATACATATATATATATATGTATATGATTTTTAACGTGTTACAAGTTAATATATGACACCCCAAAACGTTTTCTGGGGACCATGATCGGTGCTCATTTGCTACTCCCGACCTTGGGTCTTACAATAAGGGCCACTGCAATAGCTTATTTTTCCTATGGAAATTCGCTAATACTGCACGTATGCAAAAAAGGTTGCTATATGAACGCCATAGAGGAATACAAAATATATAAAGCCAAAAAATATGATTCCACACATTTAATAAACGACCAACTCGCATTCTATTCTAACATGTTGTTTGGCACACTAATTGAAAGCTCCCCCCCCCCACCTTAAACCTACAGAAATAAGATATATGAACTGAACTTGAAATATCTTCACAGTTACATTTCAATGAACAATATTATTCTTTAACGATCTCCACCGGAGTGAAACTTGAATGTTTGTGCTAGTGTTGTTACATATGTGTGTTATGTGCTAATGTTTCCTAAGTCCTGATGATGGTCGAATGGACCGAAATTGCAATAGATGAATAAGGTAAGACAACATAAACCTTAAAAATTGGATCGGTTGATGTATAAAATGGATTCTAAATATTTATTTATCTCAATATTTCGAGGCCTTACTGTCCCACTCTTGCCGAGTTTTGGCCAAGGAAAATGATAGGTGACATTTTTTACAAAAAAAGTACAAAAAAAAATTAAAAGTGTGGTGGCCTTATAAATCTGAGTGACACTCTTGTCTTAACCCTTTGCGCTTGGATGGCCAGTACTGCTGGCCATAGGATATTCTCAGTCAGCTCTGAATATTTACCAAATTAGACATCCTCACAGATCGGGCCGCTTACGATACTGTTGTCAGCTCTGCCGCCAACTTGACCTTGCGGCGTCAACAGCTCTGAATTAGTTTTCGCTACAATCTGAAATGTTGTTAGTGGGTATTTATTTCTTGTTTAACAATATCATGGGCTTTTAGTAACTCTTTTATTTTGCCATACAAAAAAGTAGATATATTATATTGTTATTGGTTTAGCTGTAAATATAAAGTTATAATATATTTTAATAAAAAAATAAACCATTGTATACAACTTATCTAACAACATTTTTGATGGTAATTTAAAATAAAACTAAATGAAGTACTTGTTAACAAAAAACACTTAAAAGCAATAATAAACTAATTAACTTTTGTTTTATTAAATTACTTCAAAATTTAAAAAAAAACACTAGCCTAGACCACCGCAACGTAAAACTAAACTGCTGGTAATGTTATAATATAACGAATATTGCTATGTTTTGATACAACACAGATCAGAAAAAAAGTGGGAATTAATTAGTTTAATATTTGGACTCTAGATTTCAACACAATCCAGACAAAATAAAACTACTAAAAATAAATTAATGCAGATCATTTGTGTGGCCAGTCCTACTGGCCATCCGGGCGTTCAAGGGATTTTACCTTGTCCAGTACTGCTGGCCATCCGAGCTGAGAGGAACGTAACTTACAAAAACAATTCAGACTTGATAAAGAAATGGCTGTGGCCAGCAATTACTGGCCATCCGAGCCCAGAGGACTTTTACTAAAAATCTTACCAGAGTGCAAAGGGTTAAAGGACTAGTTTATGACGCCAAGATAAACAACTCAAAAATATATATTTTGTTTAAAGTACAAAGCAGATTAAAAGATGGCTGGCCTTGTAAATTTGAGTGATTCTCCTATATGGCACTAGTTGAGGGCAGAATAAGATAACTTTTATATATTATAAATAAGAAATTATTTCTTTTTATATATGGTTTTTCTTTTCTTTATCAAAATGTACACAATTCAGCCAAAGAAACTTTTTAATGCACGTAGTTATAGTCTTAACTTTTAAATTCACACTTAATTCTGAAACTCTTGCTGAAATATTTTAGAATACCGGTAGTAACAGTATTAACATTTTCATTTGTTTATCATTATTTTATATTTTTTCAGAAAAAGAACAAAAAGAAAAGCTAATCCAAAATGTGATGCGAGTGGTAAGTTAAAAATCTAACAATTATTGTTATATAGAAATGGTTTGTTTACACATTTACAAAACTGTGTAACTTTTGAAGCAACAAAGAAAAACACATTGTAGTATATTTACACTTCTCAAGGACTTTTTTTTGATCTGGTTTTTGTCAACTTATTAACCCACACAGCGTTAAAGGTCTACATTTTCAAATTGTATCTTGTATATTATTACTAGTATTAAATTTTAAGAAGTTTTTCATTTCAATATTTTGAAATTTGCAATAAAATTATTAGAAGAATTTATATGTAGAGGTATTGTGTGCACAGATTTTGTATGTGTTTGTAGGACGTATCACACGGGGAGATTGACAAGTACGCACAACACGTAACGGGGAGGCAAAACTAGATGGGGAGATCCCGTTACGTCCAACCAATATTTTCAGCGTATAAACCGGTTTTTCGGTCTTTAGAGCATATTTCACTACTTTTCTCAAATCCTCCTCGTTTGACATGCTGGGATACAAACACACTATACACTCCTACTTACAATTGGTATTTGTAGGCTGCGCTGCGATCGCTCGTATTCGCACGGCATCCACTCTTAGTCGCATATACGGGGAGTTGACTTTTTTTGTTATTATTTAGACAAAGTCTAGAAGGTTTTTTGCTGTTAGTCGGAAACTCAATATTTGTTTGCTATTATTATTGTAGTTAGAAAGTGATGGTTCAGTCATTTTCCTTCCGTTCAGTAGCACAGAGCCCTTATTATTAGGAAAGTTTCGTTTTTAACCGTTGTATTCAGTCAATATATTCTTTTTTATATTTGTTTGAATAATTATTATTATATTTCTGTATGATTTTCTTTAATAAATTAATTTTAATTTCATACATATACAGGGGTGCTGAAAAGTCTGGAGACGGTTTAATATTTCGTATTTAAGGGAAATTTGAAGGTAGCTGTGATTGAGGAACCTACTCTATGTAAAAATTCTATTTTATTAAAATTTCAAAATATTTATCCGCTATCTTGAATACAACTTTAATTTTTTAAATGGAAAGGTGGTCATGTGATACATTATTTCGATGTAGAATTTCAAGAGAAAACCAACGGTGAAATCTGTACATCCACATCTTTTACCGACTAAAAATGGCGGCCAAAAACCAACAAAGTCGTGTTTTCCGATGTTGTCATATTTTGCTGTACTATTTTTGTTAAATAGATATGCTACACAAACGATATGCTACACAATGCTATTTGGGAGTATTTAAAATTTTTGAGTTACAGCCATTTTGATTCTTTCAAAATTGATTTCGAGTGGTTCAACCATATACGTTGTTTTTAAAGCAGCAAGACAAAAATATTTTTTGTATGTCATGTTGGTCATGGTTTTATATTTTTCTACACACACGATTTTTGTATACAAAACGAATCAAACAAATAATTTGTTGATCACATTCACGGCAGTATGAGCTAATTAATATCCCTTTGCTTTCCCTGCACGGGAAAAATATTAGTTTTTAATTATAAAAAAAATACTTAACGTTGCTTTCATTTCTTTTAAATTGAATTATTACTTATCTCTAGTTATTTGGTAAATTATTCTACCGTTTAATAGTTAAATTGTTTCCTTCTAAGGCAGTTTACATGTTTACTTATTTATTTATCATTAATTCCACCAAGCTTCCCTTTGCCCTTTCCCATTCTTTTCCTCTTAGCGTCAAGAAACAAATTAAGAATTTGGTAATAGTAAATTACAATTAATTGCATGGAAAAAAGTTGAATTTCGTTAATTTACAATCAAAATTTTAATTTCCACCACATGAGATACCAGTACATTAAATTTTTCAAATAGTTTTCTTTTTCCTATAATTTACCAGCTGGCCAGATCCGACTTTTCACGGATAGACAAATCAAAGTTAAATGTATATTAACCAAAAAAATATATCAATAAATATATTATACTATGTATTTCTTATGGGGAATTCTAGTAACTTTGACCTCCCTAACCCCCCCCCCCCCCCCCAAA
>JAGFPH010002304.1:154500-166844 GCA_018207615.1 Philaenus spumarius | reverse complement strand
GGACCAGTCTTGGGAAAGGGCCATACAAACACACTCGTTCCCTTTATTATTAAGTGGACCAGTCTTGGGAAAGGGCTATACAAACACACTCGTTCCCTTTATTATTAAGCGGACCAGTCTTGGGAAAGGGCCGTACAAACACACTCGTTCCCTTTATTATTAAGTGGACCAGTCTTAGGAAAGGGCCATACAAACACACTCGTTCCCTTTATTATTTAGCGGACCAGTCTTAGGAAAGGGTCATACAAACATACTCCTTCCCTTTATTACTAAGCGGACCAGTCTTGGGAAAGGGATATACAAACACACTCTTTCCCTTTATTATTTAGCGGACCAGTCTTGGGAAAGGGTTATACAAACAAACTCGTTCCCTTTATTATTAAGTGGACCAGTCTTGGGAAAGGGCCATACAAACACACTCGTTCCCTTCATTATTAAGTGGACCAGTCTTGGGAAAGGGCCATACAAACACACTCGTTCCCTTTATTATTAAGCGGACCAGTCTTGGGAAAGGGCCGTACAAACACACTCGTTTCCTTTATTATTAAGCGGACCAGTCTTGGGAAAGGGCCATACAAACACACTCGATCCCTTTATTATTTAGCGGACCAGTCTTAGGAAAGGGATATACAAACACACTCTTTCCCTTGTAAAATAATTATCTTGGTGCTCGTAATAGAGATACACCAATAGAATATCTGACATATGGAAGTGGAAGGGTCAAATGTTTGCTGTTGTAGTAAACAAGATAGTTTATTTGCTGCGATTTGCAGCAGTTACCATCCTATTTATAAAACATTAGATTTGGATTTAGGTAAACATATGTAAATGATTTTTTAAATATATTAAAAATAAAATGGATAGTAAATTGTAAGGGGGAATTATTATACTTAAACAATAGACCATGGGCAGATCAAGGTAATTACGATTGCTCTTTTTGCAACTTACATGAAAAAGATGAAGTTTTCCATTTTGTTGCACGCTTTCCTGTATTAAAGGTATTTCTAAGACGTTGCTTTATAAGATTTTTATTGTCTAGGGTTGAATTTGGGCAATAGCCTATCTAAATGGAAGGGATTGGGTACGCTTAGCGAAAGATGTCCAAGAAACATAGCAATATAGGTGGAGGTTAATACAAGAATTTCATTACTAATCATATAACCAGGGAAATTGATTAATTAAGTTGTTTGTATAAATATAATATATTTTTTAGTTGCCTGAGTGTCTGTGGTATTGCTGTATGTGTATGAATGTAAATTCGTTTGTCTGATTGTATTAGTGTATATGTGTAAAACATGTATGTAGCATAATATAGTTTATATCTTTATATATATAGTTTATAAAATTATAAAAATCTTAATACAGTTTATAGATTTAAATAGTCGTGTAACATTTAAAAAACTTTTACCAACCTGGCAGACGGTCAGTAAAGACCTATTAGTGTAATTATACACAAAATATAAATGTAATAACTGAGCACATTATATAATATATCAAGCAACATACCTTAATTTTCAATCAATAGTAGTACTTGTTTTTCAAAGTATGGCTACATGTTTCGCTGCCACAGGCAGCATCATCAGGCCAGCCAACAACACTAATACTAGTCCATTGTTTACATAAACATCACATACATAACAACACAAAAACCATAAATAATTGTGCGGATATGGCACTTGTCAAAAATAAAAAATATAAATTGTTTCTGTTCACAATACTTAGGCCACATGTTTCTTCACTGAGTTGTACTGGGAGACTGCTACCTCAGGTATTCCTTATCAGATTTGTACCTTTGGCCTTATTCTGAACTTCAAAAATTAAGTCATACCGTATATACAATTGGAAGTGAAATTTAATTTATCATTTAAAATGTTTGAAGGATTAAACTTTTGGTGCTTATAAATTTCCAATTCTTCCATTATGTTCAATTTGTGTCCTTTTCTCATTTTATGCAATATGGTCAAGTTATTCTGTATATTGGTGTAATTGTGGCGGCTATCTATTAGATGTTCTGCATATGACAAATGGATTGAATCTATATTTCTGCTCTTGGGTAAATGTTCCCTAAAGCGAGTTTTAAAAGATCTACCTGTCTGACCGATATATTGTTTCTCACAATCATCACAGTGGAGTTTGAATAGGCCTCCGTCTAAGTACTTATCTTGGGTAGGTTTAGGGTGTTTTAAAAAACGCTGTAGACTGTTATTGGTTCTGTGTGAGATGCAGTATCCGAGTTTTTTAAATATGTTGCGGGTTTGTTTTTCGATTGGTGGTGTATAATCCATTGTAATGTATTTCATTTTACTCTTGTTACTACCATTCACTTCTTTGTTGATCGGAGAAGCCCTAAGTTGTTTCTGTTTCTTCTTTATTTTGTGGATGCATTTGTCAACTATGGAACTATGTGAACAGAAACAATTTTTATTTTAATTTTTGACAAGTGCCATATCCGCACAATTATTTATGTTTTTTGTGTTGTTATGTATGTGATGTTTATGTAAACAATGGACTAGTATTAGTGTTGTTGGCTGGCCTGATGATGCTGCCTGTGGCAGCGAAACATGTAGCCATACTTTGAAAAACAAGTACTACTATTGACTGAAAATTAAGGTATGTTGATTGATTAAAGTAGTTCTAAAGCTAAACAATGAATATATCAAGGATATTTTTGCTAAAAAGCTATCTAATTAAGCAGTTATTACTATTATTAAATGTATTGTGAAATAATTCACCAGAAGAAGTATAAATAATAAATTAAATATATGCATCAAATATATGCTTTATCTCTTATCTCAGATAAGAGAATGTTTTTCTTCTGAGCAAAAGGCCTACTTCTGTCTTTCATGCTATGAAGGCTCTCTTTATGCATGTCCTGTTCTTGAGGAAACATTTCTAGGTCGAAATACCAATCGCTTGGTAAATATATGTCGTTGCTCGAAGCTCTGATTTTTTTTAGATTTGTCAAATTTGTTAAACTACTTTCAAAAATGTTTCTTAGATGATTTTTAATACAATTTCTTGATCAGCCTTGGGTTGACCCCGTTATGTAATTCCTCTAGAGCATCAAATTTATATTTTTAAAGTTCGATTCACATACTACTTCGACTCGATAAAGTCTATAAACAATTCTTTGTTAGCATGACGAATATTGGCCATATTAAAAAATATTTTTTTAAATTATAAAAACTAAACACTGCATAAGTACGTAAAACAAAAAAACTAAAGTATATGGTGTGTCCTGTACAAATACTACAAACTACATTCAACTAGAAGAAGATATCAGCTGGAATGGGAGTGAGGAAGAGCACTGTGAGTTGAATAAAGCGAGAAGTGTATTAGAGAAGTGGTGTTCAGCTCAAGCATCATCAAGTAGCCTATTCAATTTCATTAGTAGAGTAGGATTAGACAGTAAAAAGAAAGTGGATCTATAAACATATCTTGCCAGAGATTTAAATGTGGGCAGTAGATATATCAGTGGCAGAGAAACATATCTATTTATGGATTTTTCATAAGCCGAATTACCCGGTGCCTTATTATGTCGGACATGACTGTGCTGTATTGAAAAAGGAAAATGAAGTATCAACTATTTACCATCAGGAATTTTAATACTAAATTTATTGCATTTTGGCAGAAAAAGAAGCATGAACAGATTCTGCCAACTATTGGGTCTTTTTTTACTGACTAATAACATTATTTGTAATGGAAGGAATAAAGGGCCAGTTATACTGCTTCTATTGTTAGGTATGTAAATTGTTGAAGAAAAACAATAGTAAAAAATAATTCGACCTCGCAGCTGAACCGCTGACGAGAGTTGAGAGCAAATTTAAAAAATTTAATTTATAGGCCTATGTTTTAGGGTTTAAACCAACAATTTGTGAAATAGGTATATTCTCGATGGTGCTGAATAGCTGAAAGCTTCGCACGCCATTCCGCATATTGGGAGTATCTTCAATACACACAGGGCCGTCCCTAGGGTTAGCGGCGCCCGGGGCAAACGTAGCTGCGGCGCCTCCTCCCTCAAAGTAATATATAAACTTTTTGTGCTGCCACCAATACTTTAATACTTACACCACCTACTAATCTACCATAAGGATAAATATATATACACTCAATTCAAGGATTGTAATAAGTCAAGGAAATCAAATAGTTCAAACAATAGTTCAAATTCTAAATGAAAACTTAAATTACTGACAAATAGGTAAATTTATAACGGTATTCTTCGAGATTTTGCTAAGGAAAATTGTTCAATAATTTTTCCAAGGTTGAGTTTTTTCGCCTCCTCGTTTTCAATGGAGAGTATCGCAAGCGACAACAATCTTTCTTGCGTCATCGATGTACGTAGGTAGGTTTTAATTAACTTCAACTTGCTGAAACTACGTTCACAGCTGGCCACTGTCACTGGAATTGTCAGCAATATGCGTAGTGCTATCCACAGATTAGTAAAAAGGTCTTTTCTGTCGGTGTTTTTGATTATATTGAGTGCTTCTAATGGTGATAGTGTCTTGTTGGTCGCCTTCTGCTCACACCATTTGTCAAAAACAGTAGTTATCAAACTAACGTGTAGAAGTTCATTGTACAGTTCTTCCCCATTTATATCTGAAATGCTTTTCACAGTCAGGTGTTCTTGTAACATTTTACAATCCTCTTTAAGTTTGTCCTTTGGTGGTAGTTTTTTCAGGTCAAATAGGCATCCCCACTTTGACTCGTATGCCGAGAACTTGCCCATCCTGTATTTTAAAGATGATTCAATTGTGTCAATTAGGGGCAAGAAAACATCATTTTTGAAAGGTTCTTCTGGATTAGGGTTGTATTCGTCTTCTTTTTCATAAAGAAATAGTCTTTTCTTCTTTCTTTGCCGCTTTTCCTTAAACAGTGGTTCGATGCCAACTTCTTCAACTACTTCATTTGCTTTAGAAATTGAGTCATTTAATCCTTTTCCTCGAAAGGTCTCGACGAACTTAATACAACTTTTCATCTGCTCAGAAGCCAAAGAAATGTCTGACGATTTCCCTGAACAATTTTGCTCACTAAGTTTATTACAATATGGAGAATTGAATTTAACATTACAATATTCACAATCACTAATCACACGATTCACACGCCACTATCGGCACTATCACATCGAAAACACACTCTGTCACTACTCCACAAGAACAATAATACTGTGCCACTGCAGCCACATCATCCACTATCGCCAGACTCGCGGCGTTCAAGTCTTAACAAGTATGACAGCGACAGCCGACAGATGATTGGATGCGCGCGCAACTGGCATCTTTCATTCTAGTACCAACCCTACACTATTATTATTTAATTCTTTGTATTATATTACATTTATATTTAATGTAGTGGTACAAATTTATGTTAGCTACAACCTCATTTTTCAGATTCGTATTTATTTACTTTATGCCTTTACAATTCATGCACCCCTACATGACCCCGCTGAAAAAAAAAATTGGCGTGGCGCCCTCCAGGCCGCGGCGCCCGGGGCAGCTTGCCCCGGTTGTCCCCCTCTAGGGACGGCCCTGAATACACAGTGCATTGCGTGCTTCGCACTGCAACCCCACGGTAAAATTTACTAAATGGCTTTGAACTGGGTAATTTTATGGTATTTTACGTTTTGATTGATTTTGGGGGAACCAAGCGAGCTTTAAGCTCGTGTAAAAAAAACAAAATGTGCCGAATAACATCCTACATTTATATTTGTAGAAAAAACTCAAATAAAAATTCATTCTCGTAGGAATAATCTAAAAATATAGTTACTTCCGATCAAAAAACGTGCTTCTGATTGTTGAATTTTTTGGCTAACGAACTCGTCCGAGCACGTAGACAACCAACATGTGTACCAAATTTGAACCAAATCGGACTTAAAATGCGGCCGCTAGAGTGCGAACACATACATGCATATGTATATATATATATATATATGATTTTTAATGACACCCCAAAACGTGTTCTGGGGACCATGATCGGTGCTCATTTGCTACTCCCGACCTTGGGTCTTACCATAAGGGCCACTGCAATAGCTCATTTTTCCTATGGAAATTCGCTAATAATTAGATGCAGGAAGACCATTCTTGACTAGCATGAGGGACATACTAGGTATTTTGTTTGAATCTGTTTAAAGGTTTAACAGGATTCCAAAATTTTATCAACACACTGTTTTACTTTAATATTGGTTTTTCTGATTAAAGGTTAAGCAGATAATGGAGGAAGCTGTAACTCGGAAATTTGTGCATGAAGACAGTAGCACGATCACGTTATTATGTGGTAAGCAGTGGTAAAAGTTCAGTTTTTGTAAATTTTTAAAACCGTTTTACTTTCATTATTAAAACCTGTTGACACATATTGATAATTTACATACATAAAACCCTCTATTATTTTTGGATTTTTATTATTTGAAATAATGTATTTTTCGTATTAATTACTCCATGTCAGATAAAAATAGTAACACCCAAAGGGTAATAAATTCTAATAAACAAGTCTACAAAGCTTTTTTGATTAAATAGTAACCAAAACTTAAACTGGAGAATATTGTAGAAAAACTTAGTAACTAATTATATAACACCACCACTTGTAGAAAAACCAGTCAAGTGCGAGTAAAACTTGCACTATTATCATTGTTGGTTAGCGATACAGTAGGCTCTTAAAAATCCGGACTAATGGGGCGGATGGCCGATCCGGATTCCGAAAAATCCTGATTTCCCGAAGTCGGCCGTGCAGCCGATAAGATCGATGGAAAGCCGCACATACTACTGCTGCCGCGCCGTGCCGATACCCAACGATACACTCTGGCGCATCAACTTATGGTACTGTAATGTACATAATACGGTACTGGACTGCAATTAAGTAAAACACAGAATGGAAAAAATTAAGTTTGTGAACAGTATTGAACGGTTTTAATAAAAAAGAATCCACATTACTTTCCCAAACACTTTAAATAAATATAAGAAACACAGTACGTAAAAACTACAATAAACACTACAAGTTGGAAATTTATGTTTAAAACATAAGAAATGAAAATTTAATCCTAGAGATTTATTGTAGCAAACTAAAAAAAGAAAGTAAAATTAACGTAACTAACACATCTGGGCTGAAACTTCCACTGCCTTGTGAATCATAAACGACGTCAATTTTGTTGAAACTTGGAGCATCCCAAGGTACAAAATACATGTAGTTTATGCTATGCGGAGTAATTGTGTGGGTTTGACCGATGTTTTTAATAAAACAAAAAAATTATTCCCGATTAGCGGTCCAGATTTTTGTGATCCGTATTCATGAGAGTCTACTGTAGTAAAAAGATGACCAGTTGCATATCTACAGAAATTACTGGATATGCACAACCAGTAAAAACACATTTGTTACAGTCAAATTTCATTGCTATTAACCCTCCCAAGTGCTGACTATATTGCTCTTTAGTGCTAAGGGTTTTTTTGGTTCCGTGCATGCTTATTAACTAAAATCATTGTAAAATACTCACTAACATTAAAGTAAGACTTATTATACATCATTTTAATCACAATTACATGCTCTTTACAGTAAATAGCTTTAACAGGCTTACCTTATAATTTTTATATTTTTTTTGTTGACCAAAGTAAAAATAAAAAATAAAATAAATTTTGTGTTCTAAAACCACTCACTTAAAATATGTAAATAAAAGTAATGTGTAGAAAATCCAATATAGCCAAAAGTTGTAAAATTTCATGGTGAATAGAAATATACATAAGACTACTACTTTGCTGTAAAAAAAACTTTTTGTCTATAAAAAAAGTCTCCCTTTTTTTCTACAAAAATGACTTTTTCGCACAAAGAAGAAAAACTTGACTCTAAAGATATAAAAGTACTGTCTAGGCCTAATATTTATGGTTTTAATTTGTTATTAAGGAATAACACACACATTATATACAAGTAAAAAAAGAAGAAAAAAAATATTTACAGTTCAAATTCTCTAAAAGTCGCTACTTTCAAATACACCTCTAATAGCACTTGAATTGCTAAGTTCAGTCATAATTACTTCATAAATGAATAAACATTTACAAAAACAAATAAAAATAAACTGATCTAAACTGAAACTAAAAATGAATAACAACTAGTGGATAAACAAACAAAATCCGAGTTCCGAGCGTCTATCTACGCGTACTACACGATTAGATATTTGATTTGACAATTCTGCCGAAGGTTTGTTTGAGTTGATATCGCTATGAAACCCTGAACTATAATAAAGTGACTCTTTCCAAACACAACCATGCATAGAAGTATCCAATTGTATTAAAATTAGCGGTGTCGTACACATTTACAAAATGTGTTGCGCAAACATCGCGTATGCGACATTAGCACCGTAACGCGACTTTTATACATCGCATTAATGCGACGTTAGTAGCACTTGGAGTGTTAATGTTGTCTTACATTTTATACGCTGTAATGATTGCAGTTTAGTATTCTTCAGGTTTCAGTGGAAGGATGATGAAAACTGAGATAACTGAAGTCTTTTTAAACACTCATAAAAAGTAACAATAGGTCACCTTATTTTCATGGATAGCAATATTGGATCCATAGTATAGTCTATTTACATTCAGGTCTGGAGTTAAATACCTTTTAGTCGTCCTGCTTTTACCGTAATATGATCTTCAGAACTGTTCTTTCAAACAGCATGTCTAGCTCTTTTATTATCATAGACATGTCTCCTAGCATCTTTTTACTGACTAAATTTTGAACTATCTTTCCAAAAACCTGGTAGATGTAAACAATGGGGTTTTTTTCATATTTGTAGTGGAAGCCGTTTAGGCGACGGTTGATTATAGTGCACGGTTGTTAAATGCCTACTGTTGTTTACTGTGTCATTTAATACGAGTCAGTTGTAACATACTCATTGTATGAATTTTGTCTCAGTCTGTTATCCTTTCTGATATTGTTGTAAAGGTTACAACATTTACAACATTTCTCATACACATTTTCACAAAACAAATTTTATTCTCTGCGTGTATTGTACCTGATCCCAAAAATATCAGGTATGTGTATCAAGTACCATCCCAGTATCAGTATCATGTTGTATCAAGTACATAAAAAACTTGTCTCCTAATTTTGCACAACAATTACCATGCTGTAAATTAATTTTCAACTTTCCTCTTCATTTGAAGACCAAAATTGCATTAATGTGTACACATTACATGGAGTTGTAATTTGTTCAATTTGGGCATTCATTTTTGATATCTTTGTATTATCAAAGACCTTATTGAAAAAAAAGTTTATGGATGAGATATTTATTGAGTTATTGTCCTTTCTTTTACTACTACTCAAAAAGTTTTTATAAGAAATTGTTAAAATTACTTCCAATTCATTCGAAAAGTTTTAATATTTTAAAATATAGCTTCAAAGATAACATTTTTAGGTATTGTTTTGATAAGTGGAATTTAAAAAAAAGATTCCAATTAGACAATATTTTTTATCTAATTTATTACAGAAATTTAGTTCAGTTATCTATCAGAACAAATTTTGATTTATGTGTTTCATAAATTTAAAAAATCAATACATTTAATTTGACCATTAATTTCTGGAAATTTCATCCGGTCATTAAATTTATTTGATCTCAAAAATATTTCCCATTTTATATAGAAGTTAACATAATGAAATTTTATTTCTTCTGATTGTTATGTTTAGGATCTGTTGAAGCGTGTTTGTCACAGGGCCTAAAACGGCGTGCTTTGGGATTATTTAAAACTAGTTCTACGACAGCATTACTCCATAAAGTTGGAAAGACCTTTGAACCTGCTGCTATCATTTCTAAAAAAGTGCTTGATATAGAAAATGCAGAGCCTAACAGGTAAATGAACAGGTGTAGAGAAGAGAGGATTTTCAAGAACTTATGAGTATATAAATATTAAATGTAGGTCCTTATTGTACAATGAAGTAGCTTGTAATAAAGACATTTTATAGAAGTTTTGCATCATATGTAGGTGCAGAATAACTGCACTTATTAAGAGGTTTCTGGTGTCTTACATTGTTTTAAATGAAAAAAATGTAACATGTAGACAATATATTGCAATGAACTTCCCATCGTAACTTCTTACTTAACCTTGGGAACATTTACAATTTATAAACAAGTCCTTTTCAAATTTCTATTTACAGCTGTTTCCCCAGGTATTGTTAGTTCATATATTTGCAAAATAAAAAGTGTGTACCACCTACTGGAAGTATTCAGCTTCTTTATATTATTTATCCTAGATAGTACAACTTCCTTCAGAATGTCCAGCAGCCCGGACACCCTGGAACCCCTTTTTTTATTATAACTTCCATTAAATTTCTTAATTTTTTAGAATTTCCCCCGCTCAGTTCAGGGTTTACACTGTATTTAATTTTAATTGATCCCTGAGACGTAGGTTTCTGGAACTGACCTTAAAACCCTTATTATTTGTGCTGTGATATTTATTACACCTTAAATACAGTTTATAAGTGATAGTGAATGCCTAAATATTGGATATGATTTAAAAAACAAAGGTAAATATTTAAGATAAAATTTTCTACTATATACAAAACAAATAACTAAAAATTTCAAATCAATGTGGGTTGTCTTTTCCCGACTTAAATAAAATTACAATTCTTTTGCTATTTAGATATCTTATCCTATTATGCAGATTGAACCTTATTTATTTATTTTTTATATTTGAACGTTTTTTTTTTTTGAACGAAGATTCTTCTCAATTATTTGAAATTCAATTTTTATTTTATTTTATCATATATATTTACGTTTTTAACACAACAATTAATTTAAATTTTCTGATAATATGTTATTTTAAATAATTCCAAAATACTAACTTCCTCTACCCAGCTTAAAAAAGTATTGATAAACTTTATCGGGATTCTATCTCAGGCAACTTTGTATTAGCAAGTGAAATTATTAATTTAACTTTCCAACCTTAAGGTCCATTGTTCATCGTTCAGGCGCGAAGTATTTCCCTGATGTTCACCGGTGAGATGGATGTCTTCCCGTCGCGATTATCTTGGAACCGCTCTTTGGAGTTGGCTGAAACTGCGTCTTGTAGGTGTGCTGCTTTTAAAATCGATGGTGTCTGCTGAGTTATAATTGAGTAGTCTCTATTGTTACATCCTCGAGGTATATCTCGACGCTCAACTGGTTACTTTATAACTTGGATATGAAATCGAAATGATTTTTGACAATTTTGATTTGTACAATAAACCTTTCAAAGTCAATCTGTTCATTTATGTAATTATTTGTAGCAATCGTTACTCGCAAGAAATTAAAATAATAACTTATTAAGCTGCAAACATAAGAGCGACATCTTTGAACGAGTCTATTCCATCTCTTCCTCACTACCAAAAAAAAAAAAACACATGTGGGCCGGATGTAGGGTAATTTTCCTTTCACTTGTACCACACTATGTCCTAAAATTCCCTCGCGAACGCTTCATTTAATCCGCGTTTCGAAAGCTTTCTGTATTACTTCAATTTTACTAATATCTCATTATTCATTTCATTCTCTTTTTTTATTTATTTTAATGACTTAATCGCCTTTAATTAATTAGTTATATTTTTGTTTTTGTAAAGATAGTTGGTAGAGTAGGCCTTTACTCACCACTACCTCGAAATCTCTTGACCTTAGCCTAAGCTCTCGCCGTGACTCGTTGCTGAATTTTGCCTTTGTATTATTTAAATTTCCTGTAACTGCTCTTCCTGTGAAGTTATCAAGAACTCAATGACATTTTCATGAAGCCCTCGTTTCCTTATTTCTGCAGAAATTCGAGTGATATTTCTACGACCGCGGGACATGCCGCACTTCCCATTGACGTTTTCTTAATCCGTTCCCGCTTTAAAGTCCTTTAATTTGTCCCGCAGGATATCAAAACTTTGTCATTTTGCTATTTCTATTGGATAACGGCACTAACAGCGAAGAAAATTGTCTAGCTTCTTTTTTTGTCTTGCAACACTGTCACCTTTGTCAACGGGTTTTCTTGCGATGTTTATCAATACTTTTTTATTCTGAGCATTACACATTATTATTTTAACCCTATCATTTTATATTTACCTACTTTAATTGCGTGAGTTTGAAACATGTAGAGTTTTGTACACAATTATAAAAATTCATATTTCTCACCTTACAACGAAAGTATTCCGAAAGTATTCAAGTATTTATGAATTTGCACGCATAGAGCACTTACATTATCATTACTTACACTTTACCTTGTCTTAGAAGTAACAATAGAAAACCAATAAGAAACACTGAAGCCCCAACCACAAGTTCGGTGAATAAAACTACACAAATAAAGTGAAACACATTTATTAATTTAGCTATTCTAGTCCCCTGATGTACATTTCAGTAACCAAGTTACCAT
>JAGFPH010002304.1:94413-113919 GCA_018207615.1 Philaenus spumarius | reverse complement strand
CCTATATTACATTGCGTTTTATAAAATTAGCGCTAATAATATTCAGGCATCGTATTCTTTGCGGACATTCGTCATTGTATTTTAAATATTATTTGAACAATGGTACCGGTAGTTGATAAAATGGCTCACATTGTATTTGGGCATCGATGTTTTTTTTGCCGAAATACGCTGTTGTATATTACATTGCATTCTAATGCCGGCGTTTTATAAAATTAACGCTAATAATATTAGGGGGTCGTATTCTTTTGCGTAAATTCGTCATTGTATTTTAAATAGTATTTGAACAATGGTAGTTGATAAAATTGGCACAAATGGTTTTCGGGCAGCCGTTTTTTTCGCGGAAATACGCTGTTGTATATTACATTGCGTTTTAATGCCGGCGTTTTATAAAATTAACTCTATTAATATTCGGGCGTCGTATTCTTTTGCGTACATTAGTCATTGTATTTTAAATAGTATTTGAACAATGGTAGTTGATAAACTTGGCACAAATGGTTTTCGGGCATCGATTTTTTCGCGGAAATACGCTGCTCTATATTACATTGCGTTTTAATGCCGGCGTTTTTTTAAATTAACGCTAATAATATTATTCGGTCGTAGTATTCTTCCGACCGGGAAACAATAATTTTGGACCGTGAAGAAGCCGTGAATTTGTTTATTAAGTTTTAGTGGGGACCCTGACTGTACTACTATTTATACTTATACAAGAAAGAATTGCGGAAACATTTTGTTCATCCTTTCCTAGTATACGACTTCTAAAAGGTGCGTTTACTTAAATTTTTGTGATTTGAGGGAGGATGACAACAATTTGTAACTGTAAAAGTAGGAATATGAGGCGCACACATACTTTTTATTTTTATATAAATTTCATTTTAACTGATTGCATTTTTACTAAACTAGCACTGTTATTTTAAACCAGCTACTATTAGTTATCAAAATGAAACAAAAAATATCTTAAGCATCTTATAGAAAATTGAGTAAAACATACATTTTGAAGATTTTTTCGTGCATTCCAAATAACTATTGTTTTCCGGACTTCACATATTAACAATTCGATACCTGTATCATCTTCCATTTTGATACTGAACTCCACAGAACAAATCACCGCCCTCGGCAATTGCTAAACGGAGCTACAGTCATTCGCTGCCTGTTAGAACTGCTTTATCATTTAATGTACCAACAAGATGCCGAGCGCCAGCGTGACCACCGTGTTTTTACAAAAATGGCGTGTAATTCATGGGGACACTGTCGCTCGTGAGCACCGATCTCATACTAACTCCGATTTAACTAATGCGAACCAGCCCTTGTAGTCCGAACGAGCGTATTTGTAATGTTGATAAGCCATAAATATATAAACTTTATTTCTTGGTTTCGACAAAATGTTCGGGAAAAGTCGGGAAAAAGTCGGGAATTTTATATGGGAAATTTGCTAGACACCTTGTTGTTTCAAACTAAATGTTAGCTTGAATCATTCTCTACACAAAGGTAGCAAAAGATTTCTAAAACTAGAATGATATCACCCGTCTTTTACGTGTTATAAATAAGGCTGTTTATTGGTTGGAAACGTAACCAATGCAAGGGTCTACAAAACGCTTTCATGAATCTGTAGATATATTTGACGGAATTTTGATTGGCTGGCAACTTTATTTATAGGGAATTGTAACAGATCCAACGCTATATAGATTTAAGTCAGACAAAGAACTGGGCGGGCTGTGGACAGAGAGGAAAGATGCCTTATTTCGTTAACTTTTTGGACAAAATCCGCGCGTCAACTGAGTTGTACAAAATTAATAAACTGTAACGGTGATTACGTATGTAAATAGACATTTAGAAAAAACTTGTAAATACAAAAATTAAAGTTTAAATCATTTCCTTTCAAACGGTTTTTGATTTATTGCGATTTGATGATTTTTAGTGAGTGAAATATTCAATACAAGTTGAGTTATCACAGACTACACAATTCACTACTCAATTTGAGTGGTCTGACAGTTAGAGGGTTAAAGTAAAGACTTTAACCCATTCGCTGCTAAGGACGTACATGTGAGCTTGACACTGAACACTATGAGAAGAGGCCGATGCACATGTGCACTCAGCGCTAACGTTGTATTTGGCGGTAAACTGTAGTATAGCTGTTAGTGATTGAGGTTATGCGATATTGTTGTCTTGTTCGTAATATATTCAATAACATGAAACACACTTTCGTTTTGAAGTGAAGTGAAGTGTTTATTGTTGTAATAACGGCAATATATGTGATAATGGTGAAACTGGTCCATCTCACAAGAGAAAATGTACCGAAGTGTAATGTATTGACCCTAATAAACTTAGGATGAGTGAATTGGAAGGCCTTTATGTTGATCCTGTTGCATTTTGTACATATTTGTAAAGAAAACAAAAGATAATACAACAATAAATATTGGACTCACATGTGTGTCCGTAGCAGTACCTATCGAAAAAAGGGAAAATTTTAAGCCTAGGTGCTATGGACGCACATGTGCGTCCGCTTTAAAATATTAGTGATTATTAAGGTTCAAAAATAAAAAATAAAGTAATTTCTACTCATTTAGGCTATAAATATTAAACATAAAAGGTCACCTCCTGGGATAGGAAAAACGGAATTTGTGTAGCTGTGAACGTGTTAAGTGAAAAAATGTATGTAATTCGGAAGAGTATTACAAAATCAGGTACTTGGTAATCTAAGCTTTTAAATTTGGTTTCGTGAGAACAAATTATTCTTATTTCTCAACCTCTCTCTCCCAACCCAGGCCACTTATCCTCGAGTTCTGTACCTTCTCAAAAATAATTTTAAAATCTTATAACAGGGTGTCTACTGGTCACGGAAAAGTCACGGATTTTAGTAAGGGGTCACGGAAGTCACGGAAAAGGAAAAGTCACATATTTTGCAGAAAGGTCACGGAAATAAATTTTAAAGTCCTAAAACCAAATCATTTTGTACGTAAAGTATTTATAATATAAGCTCTCTGAGCGCTGGATTGTAACAAATATAAAAGAAAGGTTCCGTATGCCTACACTATCATGCGAGTGACATGGCGATGTAATAATTACGATCATAAATGATTACGGCTTCAAGATGATAAAATATTTTTCACGATACTATTGGAATATCAGTTGCTTTTATATTGACAGGTAAAGTTCGTCATATCCGCACAAGCGAGGATAAATTATATTCTTACTAGTGAGGATAAATCAGCTAATAACAACAATACAATATTGAAATAATGCCCATCTGTTCATGATGCGCATGAATGGATTAACGAGATTCCCGCTGGCCGCTGTCCCTATCTACTATCTAGCGTAACCACTGCCAAGGGCGGCTGTAGAGTCTTCTCTGTATGGTGAGACTGTAGAGGTCAAAGTGGAGCGAGGATGTCCACAAGGAGGGGTTCTTTCGCCCCTTCTCTGGAACCTCGTGGTGGATGATCTTCTCACAGAACTCAACAGCAATGGAGCATACGCGCAAGGCTATGCAGACGATGTTGTAATACTAGTGGTAGGTAAGTTCGTGCCAACTGTTACGGAGCTGCTTGGGGTGGCACTGGGAACCGTTGAGAAGTGGTGTAGGAGAACGGGGCTGAGTGTCAGTCCGAGCAAGACTCTGGCAATCCCATTTACCAGACGGAGGAAACTGGAGGGTCTTCGGCCCCTCAGCCTTCAAGGTAGTGAGATCACTATAACAACAGAGGTTAAGTACCTGGGAGTGATACTGGACCAGAGGCTGAACTTCTGTGCACAGCTCAATCGAGTAATCGATAGAGGTAAGTGGACACTCATGGCGAGCAGGCGCATGGTTGGGCGGACATGGGGGTTGAGGCCTAAGCTGATGCATTGGCTTTACACCTCCGTGGTGAGACCGGCCATGACGTATGGCGCTATTGTATGGTGGACAAGAACAGAGGTCCAGGGCGTGGTGGCGAACCTGGCAAGGGTGCAGCGGCTTGCCTGTCTTGCCATCACGGGAGCGCTAAGAAGTGCTCCAAGTGCTGCCCTGGACTGCTGTCTGGACATTCTCCCCCTGGATCTATTTATTAGGGCAGCGGCCAGGAAGAGTGCTTATCGCCTCCAATGCGAGGAACTCTGGATACAAGGCCCAAGGGACTTGGGACACGCCAGGATAACCACATTGGTTGCCAGAGATCGGGTGCTGGATATGATCTCGGACCATATGAAAACTAGATACTCTTTCTCAAAACCATTCCGGGTGGTAATACCAGACCGAGAGGAATGGTCAGAGGGAAGGAGACCCCTCCCTGAGCATGAGCTGGAATGGTACACGGACGGCTCAAAGACTAAAGGGAGTACAGGTGCAGGGATCTGTGGTGGATACCCCAGGCAGGAATGTGTGCTGCCAATGGGGGAAAATCCAACAGTGTTCCAAACAGAAATCACAGCTTTATTGGAATGTGCGAGGGAAAACCTAAGACTCGGGCACATGAATAGAGAAATCTGTATATACACAGACAGCCAGGCTGCATTAAAAGCCCTGAGCTCAAATGAGATCAGGTCAAAATTAGTCTGGGAATGCGCCGAATCCATCAAACAGCTTGCGGGCATCAACGAGGTTACACTCTGTTGGGTTCCAGGACATGCTGGAGTAGATGGAAACGAACGTGCAGATAGGCTGGCAAACAGGGCGTCAGCTTCTGACTTCACAGGACCGCAACCCTTCTGTGGCATATCCAAGACGACAGCCATGCAAGTGGTTGCCGACTGGGCAAGGATGGAACATAGTAGGAGGTGGAAGAACACTCAAGGCTTAAAGATGAGTAAGCTTTCACTTCTTGATCCATCAAGACAAATTGCATCGGACATCCTGTCATTAAGTAGGTGCAAGGCAAAAGAGGTGATTGCCCTAATTACAGGGCACGGCCACTTCAGGAAACATATGAAAAATATGGGTATCTTTACCGGAGATCCTAAATGCAGGAAATGTGGCCTGCAGGAGGAGACTGCGGAACACCTTATCTTCGAGTGTGAGAGGCTTGAGCAGGTGAGTCATAGAACCTTTGGCAGGCTGAACAAAGGACAAACAATACCTCAGGATGACCTTGTCAGCAAGATCCTTAAGTTCAACAGGCTTATGGATCTCGACAAGGGTAACTAAGGGTTCAACATCCTTAAGTGGGAGCGCAATAAGCCCAAGAGGCTGACGTGCTTAAGGTTTCGGACCGCCCACAGAAGAAGAAGAAGAAGAAGAAGGGCGGCTTGGATAATTAGGGGAAAGGAGACCCTTGTTCAGTCAGTAAGAAGAAAAATAAATGTTGATAATCATATTTTTTTGCTGTAGTATCGTGAAAAATGGTCTTTTCAGATGCTCGTTCCCTTTAAATTGCTCGACTACGACACAACTTAAATACAACTCGCACCAGGAAAAATCACACTTTTCCCATTAGTTGTGAAATATACTATTTCCTGTAATAACCTGATTAGTTTTTTATAAGACATATCTACCCTTTGAAATAATTTTGAGCATATATAATGAAGCGGAGTAGCCTAATTATGTGTTTTATTTTGTTTCAATGTATTTTTTGCCGAAACATGAATATAAACAGGAACAGCGTTCGGTGTGCGGGGAGTATGGGCGTAGTACGGATCAGCGGGGTGATGGGCGTAGTAGGGAATATCGGGGAGTATGGGCGTAGTAGGGAATATCGGGGAGTATGAGCGTATTACGGAATAGCGGAGAAGACAAGTTGCAGCGTAGTGATTGCGCGATTGTTTAATGCTCGAGATGTTCGAACAATCGAGACAATCTGCTAAAACATTACGCAATCGCGTATCACTAGTTGGGTGTATTACTACAGTATAATAAAATAGTATCGATTTAGTATAACAAGTTCGTTAATGTGGTATTTAAATTTCACCTATTAACTCTTAGACAAGCCTTTTTTTATACAAAGCATTATTTCCAGTCAACTTTTTCAATTCTGCAAAAGTTTTGACTATACTAATCGATAGTTCCTGTCGAATACTTTTTCAACTAGTCGACTGAAACAATAGTTCATGACTATCGAATATTTTTATTTTGTTTTCTTTTTATATGTAAAATTTTATTTTTTTGACTAGTAAAAGTATGCCTTGTATGTATTTTGTTTTTGAAGAGGCTTATTGTAAATTTTGCAAAGTTTGGTTTAAATTTTTTAATTTGTAAAAAATATTTTAAAAAAGTTTAAAATTTGTTGGATATTTTTTATGTGTACTACTTAACCCTGAGAATCTAAATTTAAAAAGAACATTGAGAAAAAATTAATATATTTTTTTTAATTGTAAATGAGCGGTAGCCCATATTTTAGCTTAGTGCTTTAAGGGTTAAGTTTTAAAGAATAAAGACATTGTATATTATAGAAACTCGATTTTTTTTATTTTTACCCTAAAAGTCACTGAAAAGTCACGGATTTTTATTTCTGGAAACTAGTAGACACCCTGCATAAATAAACAGCAATCTTGGTGGCAGTATATGTAGCCTAGTTGCTAAGATGTTACAAATTATTATTTTTTTATTTTAAAATTCCTATTCATAATCTTAACAAAACCTTTTATTTGTAACAAAATAATAGTAATAGCAGCGGTAGTAAACCTGGTCACTACCGCTTACTAGTGGGGCGTTCCAGCTTTCATAGTTCGTGGTAGGCGGTTTTGTAGCATTTTTATTAGGTTATAAAATGTCCCGTGACAATTTAAATTTCAGAAAATATACTATTTGTATCGTCCGCTCATAAGTTTGGTTCATGTTACGTACGTGACCGTAAACAAAAGAGCCTCTTCCATTCTCGCTCATCTCCTTCCACACCAACAAGCTGTAACAGATGAGCAGAGCTGGTACTCGGCGCCCGAAACCCAATTCCTGATGCGTGAGAGGCATGGGCGTCCAGGCAGCCACGCCCCACCGCCCAGCTTCCAGGGAAAGGAAAATATGTATATTGTTATTATTAATGCACTGTATATTGAAAATATTCCCAATACGGTGGTTTTTCATGTGAAGCATGCAATGCATTGTGTATTGAAAATACTCCCCAAAACGGAGGTTGGCGTGCAATGCACTGTGCGTCGGCCACTTATCATAGTGTTCAGTGTTCAAGCTCACATGTGCGTCCTTAGCAGTGTATGTGTTAAGCCCCATACCCCCGTGTAGCCCCCCCCCACCCCAGAAAATATCATAGGGGCCCATGGTAAGAGGGATACACAAACAATAATACACAGTGCAGGCTCTTTTGGTTGCGGTCACACTGGTCAGTAGGCATTTAGATTTGTGAGAGTGAGCATGTGCCTACAGCTTGAAACAAAATGTAGCGAAACATTGTGAGCCCTTGTCTAAAAAAAAAAGAAGAAATACGCTCATGGCTATTTGCCAGAGTATCTGAAGATGGGTTTCATAGTTTCTGTTGTAAATAAACAACATACACTGTGTTTACTGGGTCATAAAACATTATGCGATGAGTCAGTGAAGTCAAGTCAATTGCGGTAACATCTTTCTACAAAGCATCCAAATGATAGTAAAGTTACTTCCCTACTTTAACCATGTAACACTAACAGCCATGTCACAGAGAAAATATACAATAAGAAATGGATCAGCAGTTTCCTATAGTGACTAAAAGCACAGAGGTTTGGTCTAAACAAATAAATGACGCAATACTTAAATAATATTAATCATTTATAATTTATATATATATATTTCTTAATGACGCAAAATAATTACAATAGAATCATTTTTTTTTAATAAATAAATAATAAAATATAAAAGCAGACTGTAAAAGTAGGTAATAGAAAAGCAGACTTAAAGAATATATTAATATATGAACGTGTGTAAAATGTGAAAATTATATAAGAGATTTTGTTTCAATGAGTAGTGCGTTAGAGATGAACAATATAAAGCAGCAGTTAAAATTATAAACAGTTCAATAAATAGAAAATAATAACAAAACATAGCACAATTCGACATGTATCGAGATCTCAGTATAATAAGAAACTCCATATACAATGATCATGGAAGCAATTAAAAGAGAGAGAGGGGATCAACTTGTGTACGTGACAAGACGCATGCAAGCAAGAATTGGGAACGGAACAGAACGTTCTCGAAGCAAAGACTTCTACCAAGATGGCGTAGCTATTAATGTGTGTTGCATAAGGCTGGCGAGGAATATTACATAAAAAATGTAGTTTTTGCTTTGAAATGGTGACAAGTTTGGTCACAAACTAAAGTACATATACTTTTGAGTTGGTGTTATTGTAAAAATTGGAATTGATCATGTAAATTGAGTGTTTTTCGACATATAACTGTTCAATGTGCTTCGGCGGGACTAGCGTGAGATAGGCTTCAGAACATATCGAGTGAATTGTGTTAAAGACGAAAAATCCTAGGTAAATAATAGTGCGACGAATAACGCAGTGAGTAGTAATGGCCATAGGACATATTTTTTAGTCTGCAAGTATAAAATTTTGATTATTTTAAAAAGTAACTTCTCTTAATTATTTCTGTTGCGTCAATTTTTTACTTTTTGAGAGATAGGGTTCATAAAAGTTTCATGTAATTGTAAATAGTTCTTTGATTTGTTTGTATATTTGTACCATTATGTTGATATCTTTTTATTGTTGTGAACATTCACTTTTAAGTATGTTTGAGTAAACGAAGGTTTTGCCATAATGTCTTGAATTTCTTTATACAGCCACGAACATCCATTTAGCTTGTACTTTGATAGCCAGGTTTCCACCCCTGAGGAAATCAAATTAATTAATAATTATTTCTCAGTAATTAACAATTATAAGTAGTTATATGCAAACAGAGCATAAGTGAGGTTATATGTGGATTATTGCAAATATTATGATTATTATTTTTTTTATTAGTATTATGGGAGTTAAGTGAAGGTGATTTTTAAGGTTTTGAAAGTAAGGTGAGTTAAAGTAAGGTGAAGCACATGATATTATTCTACGTTGAAGTTGGGAGAGAGATGTTGTGGAGAGTTTAGGTAAATGATGATTTTATTGTTGAAGTAAGGCAATAGGCCTAGGAGGTATATAAATGATTTAAGGTTTTACATGGGCGACGACTCTTGGTGTTAAGGTGAATAAATGAAGGAGATGAAGGAGAGTTATTAGTAATTATTGTATAATCCACATATAGCGTTTTATTTTTGATATAAAAACATAATTTTTTTTATTTTTTGAAATTTTTACCGAACCTCATTTTTTTTAACACAGTACAACTTTATATATATTTTTATTTTTTTGCAACGACTAACGTTGCAACCATTACTGCTTTACCGGCACAGGGTTAGAAAATTTCACTACTAACAGAGATACAAAAGTGGGTGGTAGGTATATTTGTAAAAGTAGAGTTATTATAAAAATATAGTAAAACGCTCCCCACTCTTTTTTATAATAAAATTAATTATTTTGTTAATTATTAAATTCTTATTTTAAACTTATTACAAATTATTTAATTATAATGAATTACTGGATTTTCTATCGCTGTAGAACAAACTCTTCATACTTAAAAATTATTTTCTACTTTTTAGTTCGGTTTGCTATAAAAACGCCTTTTTTTTAACTAAAATTTATTTTCTTATTTTTTAGTCTGAAAATGTAATCAAAAGTACTTGTAATCAAAAGACTCGATTTTTTGTATATCCTATGTGTGACAATAGATTTAAAATTATATATGTAAATTATTGTATTGTCATCGGTCCTTGACACGTGTGCAAATTTTCAAGTTAATTAGACGTCTTTAAGTTGGTTCAAATTACGTTAAGATTCTGTTACATAGATACAGGTCAAGCTAATATAAAGTATGCAAAAGAGAAAGCAGTGATCGGTTTTCCTTGAATTAAGAAATCCAGTGCCTCAATCGTGTTTTGTAGTTCATCCAAATAATGCAGAGTTTTATTATTTGTGTTTCCTGTTACACTATGTTAGAAACCCCTCTTTGTTCAATCAGTTAAAAAATGTCGGTGTTGAAGGGCACTAGCGGTTTTATGTAGCAGGTTTAGGAGTCAACAAAAAATAAATGTACTTTTTCCCCTTGAGAAGAAAGAAGAATTTAGTTTATCAAGAAGCTATAATTAAAAAAGATTTATTTATTTTATATACCTAATTAAATCACCAACATTCATTATCGAACAAAATGTTTTACTGAATTATCAAGACATACATCTCTGTAATAGCTTATTCTGGTTTTTTGTATAAATTATGAATTGCAATTGTCAATTTCATATCCTACATCATTTTCTACTCTATTATTCTCCATTCTTGTTTCAAAACAAGCCTAGTTTTTTTCCTAATAATAAAAAAGTACTAACAAAGTTTTGTTCCGAGTCATCCTAGTTGTGAAATGTTGGATAGGCAGACAACAGAATAACTTTTTTTTAACGGTTTATTTAATTTAGAGCGTAATAGGAATTGTTTTCAACTTTAAATTTAATTTTTTTTCCAGAAAGATTTAATTGAACCTATGCCGGGTTACCTTTCCTTACATCAGACTGCGGATTCTCTTACCATCAAATGGACTCCTAACCAATTGATGAACGGTTATTCCGAAATAGAAGGACAGGATAAAAAGTAAGAAATATTTTTGTTACTAATTATTTAGATCTCACTTTGAAGTTAAACTTATTTATATAATTACTTAGATCTCACTTTGAAGTTAAACTTATTTACATGAAATTATTTAGATCTCACTTTGAAGTTGAACTTATTTACATAATTATTTAGATCTCAATTTGAAGTTAAACTTATTTACATAATTATTTAGGTCTCAGTTTGAAGTTAAACTCATTTACATAATTATTTAGATCTCACTTTGAAGTTAAACTCATTTACATAACTATTTAGATCTCATTTTGAAGTTAAACTTATTTACGTGTAATTATTTAGATCTCACTTTGAAGTTAAACTTATTTACATAATTATTTAGATCTCACTTTGAAGTTAAACTTATTTACATAATTATTTCAACAGGAATTATTTACTCTCAGATCAGCATGACACTTTTTGGCCGGAAATAAATTGAAACTCCTGTTAATAATGAATAATTGAGAGATGAACAAATTTCATGTTTTGCAAATGCCTTCTGTAAAATACTTTCACACGCCCGGGTCACCGGCTCAGGTGTAATATTAGAATAGGGGGCTGCAGCCCCCCTGGATCGGCCAACGCCTTGATGGTTGATATATTTTGAGGGAGTTTCCTCATATTTCTGCTTAAAAAGTAATCATTGTGTTCAACTCTGTGCGGGCTAGGCCTGAAACTAGTTTATCTTTGGCGTGTAGAAGATGACATGTTGCTTGAAATGGAGAAATAGGTTTCTGTTGAGTGAAAAGTGAAGTTTGTTTGTTACCAACAGTGAAATTAAATGTCTAAAAGAAAGTGTTTTGAAATAATTGGATAATGTGTATAGGAGTAGCCTTACTTGTGCAAGTACAGTGGAACTTGGATAATTCAAACCTCAAGGGACCAGTAAAAAAATTTGAATTATCCAATTAAGAAAGTTCTTTGAAAAGGGTAGAGAAAATATTCAAATTTTAAGTTTTCATCCAAGAACCTTTATTAAACATAATATTACATAGTTTTTTTAACAAGTAAAGTGTTTATATACTATGTACAGTATTACGTTTACGTAATGATTTACGTTCAACAAAGCAGATTAACAGACATCTGTATTGTATAATTACTGTATCGTGAATATTCTGTAAAGTTTCAAATGATAAAACAAAACCAAAATTTACTATTCACCTATTTAACGACATTAGTATCCACCAATCTAGTTAAGTCTTAGGGAAATATACAGCTTTTCAAAAAGTTTGAGTATTTTACCTGTTTCCTACAATTAAGTCTCTCGGCCATCGCAAAAGAATCTAAACAAATTTAAGGAACGGAAAACAATCACTTACGTCGTTTCTACTTTCAAAAATATGTTTAAGTTCTGCGATGTGGTTTGTTGCTTGGGCTGCACGCGGAACAGTTTTTTTTTGGAAACAGGTGTAAGGGATGACACTGTTATGAGTTATGAGATGTGGAGCGTTGTTGCAAAACAATGGGAAGGAGGGGAGGGGTTGGGCATTGACCTTGGAAGGAGCGTCGCAGACGTGTTGTTACTGTTGTTAGTTACGTAGGTAAAACAGGCGAGTAGGGGAGCGGGGCGGAAGGGGCGTGGGCGTTTTGACCGCATGCTAATGATACGTCGTTTTTCGGGAATTCCCGAACCAACTGTTTGGCTTCCGATCGGATTTTTACACGTAAAAACTTCGAACTATCCAAAATATAATTCGAATTTACCACGACTTTTTAGCATCGATTGTATATAAAATGCTAGGGACCAAGAGAATAATTTGAATTAAAGAAGATTTCGAATTATAGAAGTTCGAATTAGCCACGTTTAGTGATGTAAAATGCCCAGGCGTTTAAATGTCGGGGCAAATGCCCAGGGCATATGCCCAAATAAACGCCCAAAATCCATTTGCGCCCGGGCGTTTATCCAGTTAAAGGCTAATAAACCTAATTAATGGAAATTAATTTGAAGACCACTCTTTTAAATAACTTTGTAAACCTCTTATTATACATATTTACATAAAAGCCTATATTGAAATAAATAATTACTTGTATAATATGTTATTTTATTGGTAGGAAGTGTTGACTCTCACTTGTCAACAAGGGGAAATAATTTAGACTGAAAATAAGCTTTATAGGTTTATGAGAATCTTTTCCTATGAGACATATGGCTTTCCTCCCAGACGTGGTTGGCCAATGCCTCCACAATCATCCATCTTTTTCATATGTAACTACAACCTTAATTCTTGACTATCCTACCTCAAGTGAAAAGTTAGTTGTTTTGGTTGTTTTTTGGTAAACATTGTTAGACCTAAGT
Source organism: Philaenus spumarius (assembly GCA_018207615.1). Taxonomy (NCBI): domain Eukaryota; kingdom Metazoa; phylum Arthropoda; class Insecta; order Hemiptera; family Aphrophoridae; genus Philaenus; species Philaenus spumarius. The sequence goes on along the minus strand of JAGFPH010002304.1, from coordinate 101,048 downwards.
AAAAACATGAATGATTGTACAACAAACAAAATTATATATATATTTTTTTTAAACCAGTGTTGGACCATATAAAAGCAAAATGAAAATAATTATTTTATATGTGCCTTTTCATGTTATTGAAATACAAAGCTGTTAAAAAGCACTTTTTTATTAACAAAACCTTAATACTTAACTATAAATTTAATTATTCATTGATTCATTGTAAATTTACCTTATGCACACATTTATGACTTCCAGAGTAGAAACTTGCTTAAGTAGCCAGAGTAGAAACCTGCTTAAGTAGCAGTTAGTAAATTAGATATTGTTTAACAATATTGCCATAAAATGTTTATTCAAAACACCACATTGAAAATATTACAAGTTTTAGGGGTTTATTTGAATGGTTTAAGTTGTTTGTCAACTTATCTCTTGATAATGACCCCCCTCCCTTAAAATGTTAATTTTAATAACACAACTAAGCACTGAAGGCAGTTAAAGATTAAAAAAATGAACTATAATAATTAAAACATGAAATATAATAGTTAAAACTGCCTTAAACTAAATTTTTTACAAACGCCCAGTTTTTGGGCGCTTAAAATCGCTTTGGGCAAATGTCCGGGCATATGCCCATTTTTAAACGACCAGCCCACTGGGCATATGCCCGGCCCACATCACTAGCCACGTTCCACTGTATAAAAAAGTTTAACACAATTTCTAATTCCCTTTGTCTGCATTCATATAGTTTTGTCATTAATTTGTTGTTGTTACAATTTAATTTGGAATAAATTTTATTTATAATTTCCAACATATTTAAAATGTATGACTTCAACGCTTTGAAACTATTATTTGATAACTATGTTGTACGAAACAGTCTGAATCAGCTACTGTGTGTGCCTGAGTTTCATTAATATCCACAATTCATGATTCGAAGTAATTCCACAGTAATCCAAAATTCATAAATTAGCTTAAAATGTAATATTGTACAATAAGTGAAGTGTGTCGTAGAGCATAGATGATTTTGGTGTTGAACTGCGCGGGAAAACTGCGATTTGCAGATGACAAAATTGTCGATCTGTGAATCGCAAGTTGGCAGTCGATTGATCTGCCGAATTACGCATCTGTGCCTATGACGTCAGTGTTTTAACTTGTTGGATAAGAATCTTCTTCAAGTTGGCTGTTAATCAGGTTTGTATACATTTAGGCACTTAGAAATATTTTGAGATTATTGACAATTTTATTGATTTTGACGTTATTAAACACCTTTTAAATTTTAAATAAAAGTGTAGTAAGTATAATGAATAATAAACAACAAAAATTAAATAAATTCTCATCCCACATGATTTTTTAACTTAAATTTTATTTTTTGACTTAGAACATTTTTTGGAATTAAAATTTGTTTTACTACAATTACTTTGTATCATTTTTATTTTATTTATGTAACCCATAATGTTACAGTATATAAAACCTCTTTTCTTTTGTTAGCTGAACCCTTTTTGCTATGACCAGTCTTGCAGTTCAGCAAGTAATAGACAGCATTTCAACACTTGTTAGTGTTACTGCTTCATGTTGCCTAACTCTTGCTTACTGACCTACATTCTCTTTGTTTGTACATACTTTTAAAAATGTTCACCCTAATTTGTAACAGTATATTAAACCAGTATAAATAAGGCCCACCTTTTTCTATTGCTCTGTACTTAAAATAAGCTTTAAATCGTTAGCTTTATTCTAAAACTGTTTTTAAAAAACATCTTAAGCCTCGTTTACACGTGCCGAGTATTGGGCCCAGTAGCTCATTCGCAAACTCACTCGGCGTGTGTAGACGTAAAGCCCAGTAAAGCGGCCGAGTATATTTCCAGACCCAGTCGCTGCGCCGAGTAACAGGTTTCAGAGGAGACCCATTCGCTGGGACGAGTGAGGCCACTCGGCTTCTCCCTCCACAACAACTTTTGGCGCCGCTGATCACTGGGTTAGCCACTCGGCGCGTCTAAACAGTGTTAGGGGTTGAAATAGCTACCCTTATTACCCGGGTTCAAACACTAGGTTAATATGTTAATAACAAAGAGACAGATCAATAACAATGCATTCCAGTGGTTCAGTGGCAAAACTTATCTCTCTATATTTATTTGTACAATGCAATAACATAAACATAATATGGTTTGATACATTATCCTATACTTATGCTCTACATACATTTCCTTTACTAGATACTACTTTCGTATGACAGACTGAAACAAGAACTAGGTAAACAAAGCTACTGAATTTACTTTAATTAAACTTTCCCGTTAATCTTTTGACTCCAAACTCAATGTGATATTAATAGACTAAGTATTCTGTGACTCACTCAAACCTCGTTCTATTGCAGAACCGGTTTCGTCCTTCTATCTCGTGTAGACTTCTCATAGTGATGACTTGTCTCGTGTTGTCCAGCTTCCAACCCTCAGTTTCTCAATCACAACACTTGGCCAAGTCCCGGCCAAACGTCCCTAGCTAATTGGCCTAGCTTTCCGGCCCCACACTTTAACAGACTGGCCTAGCTACCGGCCCAACACCTTAACAGACTGCCCCCGAATCTAGATTAGGGTTGTGCTTATATAACCCATCTAACTTCCGTGTTGACAAGCTACACTGTTCTTCCGTGCATCACAAAAACACTTCCGCCAAGCTCATCCTTCCTTGTTATGCTTCCTTGTTTACCTCTATCTGTCTTACGCAAAGTAATATCTTTACACTAAACATACTAACTCTAATACTGAATATAACTACTATATATCTTTTAACAAACACACCATCAATTCGTAACAACAGTTGACCGAGTGCAATAGCCGAGTAGAGTGAAAAGTTACAGTAATTGTTCTTTTTTTCAAATAAAGTCTTATATATTTATATAGGTTTTGACATCTGTAAACGAAACGAATTTTGAAAATGAATTGGCGACATTCTTAATGCCGACATGTATTATTCTTTGACATCCTCTGACGCTAGTTCTTGCAGTAGAAGCGACGAAGCTCAATGAGTCGATCTTCTTTGAAGCCAATCTCTAGCCCAGTCTTTTTCCTTTGTTCAACTCTTCAACCAACACTTCATCCTACTCCGCCAACAGTAAACATGATACATTCTTCAAACATTTTTCCGATGTTAACTCAATGCCATTTCAAAAAGTACTGCTCTACTCGTTCGGTAACTGTGTCATGTTACTCGGTCAATGTAAACCCCAAAATTGATTAAACCAACTACTCGGCCCAGTAATATACTTGGCCCAGTGCACTCGGCATGTGTAAACGAGGCTTTAGCAGCTTCGTAATTTATTTGAACGCAGATCTAAAGGTGTCGAAATTATTTATTTGATTACGTTTTTATTTGTTTGCTTGCTTTTTAGTTTTAATTTTGCTTTGTTTATTTACTTGTTTTCCTTGATTATCTTATCTGTTACTTATTTGTTTTCCTTATTTTTCTGTTATTTATTAGTGAGCTTGTTCTTGAAACGATGGGTAGACGTTCTAGTTTACCTGCTTCTATAAGCATGAGTCTAGAATCTAGTAAACATAATCAGTTCAGAAGATCTAGCACTAAAACACAAATTGTGTAAGTCTAATGTATTGTACATTATTAAAATAATTTGTAAGTTTAATTTATTGTATATTATTTAATTTATTTGTATCGTTTGTTTGCTTCTGCAGATGCACTTATTTATTTAACTGTATTTACTGTCACAAGTTTTTATTGGCATAAGGTAGCATTCCCAATACAATTTCGACATATATACAGAATAATTTGCACTTATCCGTTACTATACAGAGCTAAGTTAGGTAAAAGCTTGGGGACACTTTGTAAGCTGTTCCCTGAAAACCAGTGTAATGTAAGTCTAATTTAATAAGTAGGTTTTGAAGGAAACTCATCATAATCACAGAAACCTTGGAAATCCACATGGTAAAATCAACCAGTTATGCTTTGCAAAGCTGATTGTTCAGCGTCACCAATAAAAATGCTTTATAATTAGTCAATAACTTTAAGAAATTTGTTCCTAATTTGAATTTTAACAAGTTATTTAAAAGTTTTTTGGACGCCTTATGGAGGTCACAACTTTTATATTTTCAATTGGATGCCATTTTAGAAAATGAGATATCAACTTCCGGTTTTCTTAATTTTTCTCTTATCATTACACCCCTATTTTTAGGGCTTTCAAAAATAGCCAGTCCTATGCCAAGAGTTATTTTTCATTACTATTAGCTAAGCATACTTACGCACATGTGATTAAATTGAATTATAATTTTAGCATGATTTAAACATCCTGCAGGTTTAAACACGATGAGTATACATGCTTCCAACAGGTGCGTACTTGTACAGCTCGTACTTGCTGTAGACTACACACATGTTGTTTTAATTTAGTTTACTTTATCTTGATTTTTATTTCATTTTGGTTTTTACAAATGTAATAGTCGCCCCTTATTTGTAATCAGAAGGTGCCGAACCCAAACTGATGACAATATTGGATTGAAAACAATAACCAGATATCCATGCCGAGTATCAATATCATTTTATTATTAGTGAAACAGTCACAACAGACAACTGCTTTTTAAAATGGTTAGGACTAAATATTTCATAAATTATAAAATATAATCTGAGAGGTGCGGGGCCCAGTCCGTTGGCATTAATAGGCCACCGATTGAATTTTAGGCTTAACCCTATTTTATCATACACCGAGGATCTTGCCACCTTAACCATAATTTAAAGGTACACCTCACGCTAGGGGTGGACAAGATCTCGAAACTCTCGAGCAGTAACTAGAAATAACTCAATATCGTCTCGATCTTGTTGTCAAGAATAAAATTTATTTCTCGGATGTACTTTTCTCGATTCAGCCATAAATTTCTCGATACGTTATTTAAATCTCGAGTTTTAGATTTAGTATTTTCATAAAACTTACAATGTTACATTAAGACGAAAAGAAGAGAAACGGAAGTTGTCCAAACAACTCAACAGGAGTATTTTGACTATTTTCAATACACAGTGCATTGCGTGCTTCGCACGCCAACCCCAGTATTGGGAGTATTTTCAATACACAATGCATGCAGTCGAAAGAACTTAATAATAAACGTATTCCCATATACATTATATTTTTCAATGCTGGAATAAAATTAAAGTTTTGGTACATTCTTCTTCCTAAATAGCTATTTTTGTTTTTCTCGATCTCAATAAAGTGTACTAATAATTCTCGTTTGTTCCTAAAGCTCAGCTCTCGCTCTCGATAAATTGTATTTAATAAACTCTCGTTTCTCGCTTGTTGCTAAACCTTAGCTCTCGTTTTTTTCTCGATCTCGATAATTTGTTTTAAATAAATTCCTGTTCTCATCTTGAATTCAAAAAGTAAATCTCGCACACCCCTACCTCACACACTATTGACCACACCATCACCTTAGGAACCAGCTTTGGTAATTGCTTATTAATTTAGAATAACTTACAACTTAAACACAACTTAGTATTACCCCGGATAATTATATAACGTTAGGACATGCTTAGTCTTACGACGCCATCATGTTTTCGTTGCACTGCACTAAAACATTATCTACCGGCGCTCGTACCTGTCCAGGCTATCCATGGCGATCATCATGTACTCCAGGAATTAGCCAGCCATTATTCATTACAGCAGATTAAAGGGATGATTTGTTCGCTAATATAAAGTACGGCCGAGATCTGTGGGGACCTTGTTGGCGCATTCAAACCTACCACTGCTCTGCCCTTGAAGCAACCTTCGCCGCCCGCTGCATTGAGGTCGTGTGACCCGTTACTTAACCGTTGTCACCGCTTCACAAATCAAAGTAGTAATAAAAACTGGTACTTACCAAATAGCATTCGCTATCGTACTTATTCGCTTTTCATCGCTTCAACGGACCATCTACTCACGCATCCTGTTCACGATCATTTGTAAACCACAATTTATTTCGGATTCGACCTGACCCTTTTCCATGTTTTCTCTTACAATTTAAACTTCCTTTTTCTTTTTGAGCTGATTCGATAGTATCGTGATTTTTAAATAAATTTTACACAAAAGTGGATGCAAAATTTTTATTTGCACTGCTGCCTCATTCCGACTCATTTATGGTACTGTAGAACCTCGACTATCCCAGGTAATCGGGACCAGTAGACCTCGGATAACCAAAAACTCGGAAAACCATACGAAAAAAAAAAATATTTTCTCCTGCTTGCTTGAAAAATATTTTCTTGACTTCATTAATCTATAAAAAAGTATTTAGGCTATTTATTGTGGATATGTGAGTCTTATTAGGTTAAATGAAAATGCTATGTATAAATTATGTATTCTTGTTTCAGCATGTATTGGGATTGTGCAATGAATGTTAGAGTGAACGAAATAGTCTATGTACATTGCCACCAGCAAGGCAAGTATTGTATACATAGAATATTTAATAGAAATAAATCATTTGTTAGAGTATTACTTTCATACACTATTTTAGTTAAACAATAAACATGTTTTGTTGCTATAGATATGTATTTAAATTTACATAATAAGAAAATAGAGTTTTGCAGTATCTCCTCTTGCGGATAACTCATTGTAAAGGTATAGGGTCGATTCAACGAGTCATCAGAAATGGAATATTTAAATCATTCCTGTACCTCAAATAGTTTCCGAGATAAAGCAA
>JAGFPH010002304.1:82183-94403 GCA_018207615.1 Philaenus spumarius | reverse complement strand
CTGTACTTCAAATAGTTTCCGAGATAAAACAATTGTAAATTTAACATAATTTTCCAATAAAAAAATGAGTATTTTTCATTGTTTCTTTTGAGTGTCGTTAGAATAATTAACTAACAAGCGTCTGTGTTGTGTGTTATGATCTCGTGATAAGCTTGCTTGTGTTTAATTGTTTTTGTATAAGAAAATTAAATTCTTGATACACATAAAGTGTGTTTAGGTTTACAGTCTTTTACCGAGGATTTAAATTTCTGATAAAGGCTGTTGACTAAATAAAAGGCATTTTACCAAGTTTTTGATTAAAATAGTATGTGTTTTTAAACAAGTGCTATGTGCTATATACAAGTACAAAAATAGTTACATATATATGTGTACTTTTCTTATAGAAGTAAGTATATTATCTGCACCCTTAAACTCACCAAAGATAAGTAAAGTAGGGGTTTTAAAAGTGAAAATTTTCTAGACTCCCTTTTCGTCAGTTCCGGTACTATAGTAAAGAGATTAACACAATAAGTGTTAGGTGCGGTGTATGTGAGCCTGTGGGTTTGCCACCAACACCCACTCGTGCGGAAAGGAGGCCTTTCTAATGTTCCACTAATTATCAGCGAGGTCACTGCCCCTTCGAGACCAACTCCATGTGGAAGGCACTGGTTAATACCCAGTGGGGCTTGGGTTAATAGAGCATGGGATTGGGTGGCCTTCTGGCAGCTTTAAGGGCAGAGCACGTGAGGCTTAGTTCTGCCAGGGTATGCTCCTCAATCAGGGAGCTAAACCCCAGAAGAAGTCTTTACTGCAAGAAGGGATGAAAGGGACCCTCCACTCGTAGTACTCGTGTCGGCAAGGTTACCCAAGCCACGTTGGACGAGTCACCGTCGGGCAAACTTTCGTATCACCCCACCCCATTTACTCTACCAAGGTTTGCACCTGTTACCCAAATACATGGGATTGGGTAGCAACCAATGGTTTTGAAGGTAGCCACCACGGGGTGAGATGACTAGTCGTGCCACTATCCGCAACCTGTAGGCGCGCCAGGTAGCACGAGGAGTGCATCTGGGAAGATAGCCCAGGGTCAGGAGTGTTACGGTACTGGAAAAGTTACGAGTAACCCCTGTATTTTAGTAAAAAAAAGTGAAAAGGTGTATTCGAACCATACTTTTCTTAGTATGGAAGTCCGCCAAATATGGAAAATTCACAATGCACACAGGACATTCAAAGGTTTAGATTTTTCACATTTTGTCTTTTTGTGTTAGATCATCTAGTAATCCTTTTGAGCTTTCTTGGCTTGTCTGTCTGGGGTGGGCAGGATCATGCAAAGTTATCTGATCCAGATACCATCTGCTCAGATGGTGTGGCAAGCTGCTAGTCGGCTGACAATATATTACTTATGAAACAGTAACTACTGGCAGTATTAGACAGCTCCTCACTTTATACCTCCAGCATAATAGTTATGCAATGTCACTACTAATTTTACACATATAAGTCTACGATGTTCTAGAACGTTCGTACTATTTCAGTGTATTTTATAATACTCACCAATGGGTTAAAACGCGTAAATAAAATCTCTAAAATGTATTCTTAAATTGTTGTAAAGTATAGCAAAGTTTTTTGTCTCTTCTAAATAATTCGACCACGCAGCTGAACCGCTAACGTGAGTTGAGCAAATTTCCAAAACTAAATTTATAGGCTGTTAGGGGTAGAAATATCTGAGATTCCAACCAGGGTTCACGAATCAAGCTACACTAAGGTTCAAGGAGAATTATCATAGGAATAAACAAGTCCGTACGTTTTACAATTTACTATATTATACTAACAGATGGTTCAGTGGTAGACTTTTATTTTTACACTCTCTACAAACAAAACTACAATGAATAACTGATTCTTTTAACACTAATCAACTTTAATAATCTAATTAATCAATTTGGAAATGCTGCTCCAAGACGAAACACCCAAAGAAAATAGCTATAGTATTAGCAAGCCCAGAATGCGGGTCGACCTCAGGTAGTTTCACTCACACGGACACAGGGGATTAGGGCCGGCGAGGACCGAACGTGCCCATCCTATTTTCCGCTTCATTAATCACCTAGTGGAGGTTCCCAGTTACACTAAACTTTTTTTATTTAGCATTTTAGGTAAAAATTTTTAACAGATATACATTCTACGCATTATTACAAGAAAAGTGATATAGAATAATATGCAGTTTACTTTACTGAAACTCCTGAATACCATGATATAAAATATTGGTATATACCCTATAAGTCTTACAAACAAAATACAGTATTATGCTCTACTCTAAAATAAACAGAGTTTTGTATGTATATTTGTATGTTTGCGACTGGGTTCTCATAAACTGCTTTAACCGTGCTTTAACTTTTCACTTTAAATTTAATAACTAATTTGTGACATAAAATATAATTGTTCTGCATATACTGTATTATGCACGAACAAAATTGGTAATAAATGTATATGGCTCAAAATATACAAATGGTAATAAATAAAACAACAGCATGTTCTGTGAGTATTTATTGAACACTTAATTGATAGATTAAAAAACAAAAGACCAAAAACAAAGATAATTTAAAAACAATTTATGTGTGATATCTAGTTGACAAAACGAGCAATTAAACCACTTTGATTATAATGCAATGTAAAATACAACACACTAACGATAAATAAGTGTGTATTTTTATGCCTTATGAATTTTTGTTAAAAAATATCATCATTACAATTAAAAAAAAAACATTTTGCTGTAATTATCTTAAATAGTGAGAAATTAATTTAACAAATCTCTTTAATTTAAAAAAAAAGTTATTAAAACATAAACTTAAATATTCATTGTGTATTTTACAAATTACATATAGATACAATGACTGAAAAATTGTTCACACCATTAAAAAAATATATGATCATTTGACAAACACTTTAAAAATATTAGTAAATTAATATGACCACATTAAACTATTGTTAACTCAATATAATAAAAAAATATGAAAAAGTATGTACTGCAAGATGAAAAGTCGCTTAAAAAGGAGTAGAAATCAGTTTCTAAAAGGTCACAGACCCCGCTTCACAGTAGGTAACATATTTATGCTGCATTATACCGTAAATCATGCGATTGGCCAGTTCAAATATTACTTGTGTTAGGGCAAATAATGTGAATGTACTTAAAATTAATTTTTAATTAACTAAACGTAATTAACTGAACGTGATTATTTTTTTTCAAGTGATTGTACTCGTCTGAGCCCTTTTAATATAATATTAAATTTGTTTTGATTAACTTGAGTTTGTTATAAACCAATATTTAATATCAATGATTTTCAGCAGTTTTAGTAAAGTAAACTGCATATTATTTTATATAATTTTTCTTGTAATATTGCGTAGAATGTATATCCGTTAAAATTTTTTAACTAAAATGACAAATAAAAATATTTTTAGAGACACTGGGAACGCCCACTAGCTGACTAATGGAGCGGAAGTTAGGGAGGTCCTAATCACCAGCGGTCAGGCGTGTGAGTGGCGCGTGCGTTCGAGGGGACTCTACCTGGGCTTGACCCGTATTCTGGGCTTGCTAATACTATATGTTCGTATAATTCTGGCTTGAATGATCTTCTACTTTAATTTAAATAAAAAGCAACTTAAACACTTTACTGATGGATATCTGACAGTATGTTTTCCTACCTATTTACCAATTCTCTCTAACTGGAATTCTCGTAGCCCAAAATGATCACTTCCCGACCAGCAATGCTTTCTGCCTTCCGCAGAAAGCCCTAGCTCTGTCCCACAGAGTCTCCGCCCGGCACACAAAAATACTTGTCCCAGATCTAGGTCAGTATGACCCTTTTATAGTTTGTCAGATTATCCAATTGCTTCTTTGTAAGTGTGTCTTGTTCGAGTCAGCTATTTCATAACTTTCTGCTCTATTACACAATGATGCTCCACTTTATGTGTCTTCGTCTTGGGCTATTAAATTTTAAACTATTCTAAACTTTATTTTAATTATATTTATTTCTTAAATCTACCCTCTAATCTTAACAAGGCCTATGTTTTAGGGTTTCAACTACCAATTTGGGAAATAGACCTATTCACGATGGTGCTGAATAGCTGCAAAATGCTTCGCACGCCATTCCGCATATGGGGGGTATCTTCAATACACAAAGCATTGCGTGCTTCACACGCCTACCCCGCGAAAAAATCCACCAAATGGCTTTGAACCGGGTACTTTTATGGTATTTTACGTTTTGATCGATTTTGGGGGAACCGAGCGAGCTATAAGGTCGCGTAAAAAAACAAAATGTGCAGAAAAACACCCTACATTTATATTTGTAGAAAAAACTCTGAAAAAATTCATTCCTGTAGGAAAAATCTAAAAAAATAGTTACTTCCGGTCAAAAAACGTGCTTCCGGTTGTTGTATGTTTTTGGCTAACGAAATCGTCTGAGCGACATAGACAACCAACTTGTGTACCAAATTTGAACCAAATCGGACTTAAAATGCTGCCGCTAGAGTGCGAACACATATATACATATATATGTATATTTATGATTTTTAATGACATCCCAAAACGTGTTCTGGTGGCCATGATCGGTGCTCATTTGCTACTCCCGACCTTGGGTCTTACCATAAGCGCCACTGTAATAGCTCATTTTTCCTATGGAAATTCGCTAATAAAATATGTGTTCCAAATGTTAATGTTTGTTTCAGGATAATAAACTTAGTTGTTGTTTATACACATTGTTTTGCAGTCATCTATGAATTAACATTTCCGATTTTTTATTAATATTAACTGTGTCACTTTTACAATAAATCATAAATATAGTTTATCAAAACATCACATATGAATATTTTCAAATTAAATTTTACAATTCTTCAGAGGACAGTGGTGGGACTATAGTTCTGGTCGGACAAGATGGTGTTCAGAGGCAACCCATACATTTCCCAAAAGGAGGACATTTGTTAGCTTTTCTTTCTTGTTTAGAGAATGGTTTACTACCTCATGGACAACTCGATCCCCCTCTCTGGTCTCAAAGAGGCAAAGGTAAATTACGTTTACTTTTTAATTACTTATGCTTTTATCCAAATAACCCACTCTATAATAATCCTTTTTATAGTGAAGTAAATTTCCACTGTTTTAATTTCAGGCAAAGTATTTCCGAAGTTGAGGAGGAAAGGTCATGGATTGGCCGCAGTAAAAACCTCTACAAATTCCAATGAATCTGCAGATTATGTATTTCAAATTATTAGTAAGATACGACATGAAGACTATTGTAAGTATGTTTTTAAAAAGATAGATATTGTTATTTTATTTAAATTTAATGATTAAGATTTTCTGTGTTAAGTTTAATAGGTATAATTATGTTTTTTATATTTAATATTTGTGCCAAGGAATTTAATTTAATTATTTTTGATACAGAGACAAGCCTCTCTTCGGTAGTCGTTTCTTTCGGAGAACGGATACCTTTTTTATATTGACTACTCACCTTTTTATTAATCTTAACACACAAAAATTCAATTTTGGTCAGTTCAGGAGTGGTCAAAAATTGAAAGATTGTTTTGTTAAAATTAAATTAAAATTTTACTGATTCTTAAGTATAAAACTATATACATTACATTTATCCTGAACGTAAACAATTTTCTTTGCGTTATACTCTACAACTATTCCTTAGCTAATTATATGATTTGAATTTTTATAATGAGAATTTAATTGAATTTATTAAATAAACTTCGTAAGAGATAGATTGGCGTTACCCTGAATTTAATTTATTAGTATTTTTAAGTTCTAATAACGATTTAATTAGTTTACAATCCCAATTTAATTTCTTTATCTGTTGATAGGGGTAGAAATATACAAGCCCAGGGTTCATAAATTAAGCTACAGCATCGATGGTGGTTCAGTGGTATTGTTTAATTACTTTAATCTCAAAACTTCTAATCACAACTTTACCTACATATATATATTATATCATCACACTAAATCAAAGTCCAATTACTTATTACTATAATGTAAACATACAAAGATCGAACTCAACAATCTTATTAATCCTAATCATATCCAACTAATTAAGTCTCAAGACAGAGCACTCTAAGTACCGGAATTATTAAACACAATGACATATAAATTAGTTGGCTGCACCTCCAAATTATCACCTTAATGTAACCGTATTGAATGATTATATATTCCATTTGCTCACCGTGTCCCTTCAAGGCAAAGGTCTCCCAAGAGCAGACTATCGACGAGCAGAGCTTCCGCTGCCCCCGTGGTGTCTCCAAAAGACTAACCCCCTTTTTAGGTCTGTCAAGAGTATATATAACCATCCAGGTTACTGAACTTAGAATTTTGCTTGTCTCAGCTATTGCGACACTTTTTTATATCTTTCGCAATAGCTTCAACTTTCGGTTCTCCTCTTGGGACTTATAAGCTTTACATTGCTTTCTAATAATAATGATTATAATAATAAAGCCAATTCTAATATTGAGCCTTTGCTTGTGCAATTATTCCTAACAACACTTCCGCTTTGAAAAAATTTCGACCCCGACATTGTCTTAAACTTGGGGGAAGTAATTTCTAATACATATATTTTTATTCTAAATAAATAATTTAACACATTTACAATTATGTCCTGATATTAACAATTTAACAATATACCAATTTAACAATGTAACAGTTTATGAATATAATAATTTAATCCTAATGTGCCATATCCTACTGACGTTATCCATTACATTTGACCCTTTTCAGGGAAGGGTGACTGCCGCATCCTTTTAACATCGACCCCGATGTCCTCTGTCGTTGTAGGAAACATCCCTCAATTTCGTGTGGCAGTCTCTTAGTTGTGCGTTCCCCTGTTGGTAACTACTGTTGCTGCCAGTAGGACGTATCTTAGACCAGCCGCCATTGTATATCTAATATTCTGGAACATACTCTGTTTAAATATTATTGCAGTATTATATATTCGTCTGTCTTGCCGTCTGTATCAAGCTGCCTTTGGCTGGAACTGAGCAAATGTAATGTATAAGCACTCATTATGTTACATTTTGGTAACTGTACTATACTATTAATTAGTATTACGTATCAGTACCGTAATATGTAACCGATATTGAGGTTGCTCTGCCTTGTGTACCAGTAATAAATATTTATTTTTCACAAAATAAAGAGACTAAAATCTGAAATAAATCACACCATTTTTAAAACACATTTTATACCTTATTTGTAACCCTTATTATATGTTATTAACTATCATTTAGTTTCGTAACTATACCGCTATCCTGCTCGCTATAAAATGTGTGTTAAGAATGACGTCGGTGTCGCTAAGAGATATTGAGTCTGTCCGTTTATAAATTGTGTGTAGTGTAGTAAACCTTCATTCAAGTTGTGTAACCTTGATGCTCGGAGTTGTGTCTTGTCAGCATTCTGTAGTGATTGGTTTCCCGTGTTTATGTTGAAGATCGGTGTGTCCATTTGTAATATTCCTTGCGAATTATTTCCCGCGCTAAGTATCATGTGATTTGTCCGCTTTGTCCATGCAATTTGCCCTAAATTTGTTGTTGGTAAAATTCTGCTCAAGGTCGATTTTGGGTTTACTATTTTTAGCTATACCGGTGTGTTTGCCGTCATTGCTTGTGTGTGTAAGCCTTGCCGATCCATTATTTCCGTCATTGGTTCAAAGTGGCATCTCCGTCCGTCTTGAGTATGGACGTTCAGTTGTGGTTTGACGTGTATAGTGTCATGTGGTCCTAATGTTATGTCCCCTTGTGAGACGATGTTCTGTGTTGCGGTGTGAATCGGATTTGTCGTTTTCCGCTTTTCCAGACATGACCCGTGCAGTTGTAAGGATTGCCCTCGAATTTGAACCGTATTTGTTTTATAGTTTATGATGGCATTGTTTGTCATCAAGAAATCATTCCCTAATATTATATCACATGCTAAGTTTTTCACTAAATATACTGTTTGTGTGTATTGCACACCCTGTATTGGTAATAATGCTGTGGCCATTCCCACAACCGTCATTGGAGTTTCATTTGCCGATGTTAAAATTATATTGTCAGACGAAGTGGTGTAGTAAATCTTCGTAATTTTTCATTAACGCATGAGACGTTACATCCCGTGTCTAACAACATTTGTGTGGAAATGTTCGCGAGATGACCTTTCACATGTATTGCTAGACCTTTCCGGTTTTCCGCTAAGTATATATTTAGAAGTACCTGGTTATTCCCGTGATTATCACTTCCTACTGTAGATATTTTCTTATTCAGATTTTTTGTCTTACTTTTCAATGAATTCCTCCCAATGCCGCTGTCACAGATGTCACGTTTCGAGTGTATTACGTTTTCACGAGTGTCATCGTTTTGTTGATTAAACGGTCTTCTAATAAAATCTATATGTTTTTGTTGCTCGTAATGTTGTATGGCCCTCCATTGCATTCCTGGTGTATCATTATCTCCGTTTACACAAAGTCCGTATAACTAGCAACGTAGTTACTTCTAAATAGTGTTCACTTGACAGTTCTAATAACGACCACAATGGTATATACGAGAAGCGTGTTAACTTTTCCGGAACGTTCTTCTAAACTCACTTTAAACTTTTATAAATTTGATATAATTTGATATAACGAGAATCGTGGTTACTTTCCCGTAGTTTGTATTCAGACTAACTGTTCACTTATAAATGATATAATTTGATATAACGAGAAGCGTGGCTACTTTCCCGGAGTTTGATTTCAGACTGCTTTCATTTAGCTACACATTTGACCCTCTTCCTTCTACTGGCCTTCAGGCTAACCAATTTTTAACATTGAACCACCCCACTTTCCCTTTTGTTTTTGCCTTATCACTTGGGTTACAGTAGGCGTAGAATTTTTATAATATTTTTACCATTGTATATCTTAAAACATCTGATTTGGTTAATTATTATTTTTGCTTAATTTGCCTTTAGTTGGCCCACTTGCATCGACGATCTTTGATCAGCGCTCAACTTCTGACATGAAAACTTCCCTCCACAGCTTGTTTCTTTTGCTTTGTTAATTTGTGACACATTTTTCCCCTAAATCCTGTATCTCTGGATCCTGTGCTCTGATCTCGTTCGGTTTGCGGTACTTCGCTTTATTCATCTTCCTGATTTGTAGTCGTACTACCTCGCGTTCAGATTCTGCGACTTTTCGCGTTTACGACCCACGGCTTATCGGATTTCGCGGTTTTCGCTCCATTTCGATTTTAATGTTTTCCTCATTGTCCTTTGACTCACTTTGCCGTTTTCCGCTTTTGAATTCATCCCTTTTTGACAAAGTTACAACCCTTTTGGTGATTTCAGTTTTTCTTAAAATTTCCCCATTTTACCAAACTAGCTAATTCCATCTATCTCCCACATGTTTTTACACAGAATAGAATTATTGTACTTCGTTTACATCTTAAACTTGACCTGAGCTAACCTATTTTTCCCTTCAATTTGTATATTTAGTTTTTATTTATAAAAACGTTAATTTTTCTATTTGAAATTTGGATAACTATGCATTATTTTCCCTTGCTTTTTTTTCTGTTAAACAACTTTACTTGTAGAACTTATTTTAATTGAAACTTGTTGTTATTATAGTTATCCATTTTCTTAAATTTACTCAATTTTCTTTTCTTTTGTCGAAGGACCTTTTATGTAATTTAAAATGATTTTTAAATTTATTCAAAAATAAAATTTAAGTTTTTTATTATCTTTTTTATTTGTTAATAACTCTTTACTGAGAACTTTTTCCTAAAAACTTCATAAACATATTTCACTCCATTTTTAAATCTTTAAAACTTAACATTTTAGAAATACATTTTTTATTACATTTAATTTCCCATTGTTCTCTAGGCTTCATCTTAAGTTTGGCCTGTTGTAGGCTACTTTGCCCTTTGAAAGTTGGCTGTAATAGCTTTGCACTATCTTGTCTGAAGGACTTAGAATATTTTTTACTAATAAACTGAAAAAATATCGAATTGAGCGGTTAAGCCTTCCTTAATCCATCTCAAGATGTAACAACATTTATTGTTAGCAATTATGTAGAACCTGTTATCCTTATGTACACTGTAAATATTATATACAATATTATTTAGAAACATGTTTATACATTATTTTCCTCTGTAAATTTGTAATAACATGATTCTATGGTTATACAAATCTACAACTGTTTGTACTGAGGAGCTGATTGAACCAGGTCTAAAATCTGACCATTAAAAAATAATTTGTTGTTAACTTTTATCTTTCAATGTACAAATTCCACTATTGGAGCTGTCAATAATTCGACCACGCACCTGAACCGCTGACGTGAGTTGAGTAAATTTCCAAAATTAGTTTATAGGCCTATGTTTTATGGTTTCAACAAACAAGTTGGGAAATAGGTTTATTTACGACGGTGCTGAATAGCTCCAAAATGCTTCGCACGCCATTCCGCATATTGGAAGTATTTTCAACACACAGTGCATTGCGTGCTATGTGGAAGTTTCTTCAATACACAAAGCATCCAACCCCCGTATTGGGGGTATCTTCAATACACAAAGCATTGCGTGCTTTGCCTGCCATTCCGCATATTGGGTGTATTTTCAATACACAAAGCATTACGTGCTTTGCACGCCACTCCGCATAGTGGGAGTATTTTCAATACACAGTGCATTGCGTGATTCGCACGCCAACCCCCGTATTGGAAGTATCTTCAATACACAATGCATTGCGTGCTTCGCACGCCAACCCCAAGGTAGAATCCACCACATGGCTTTGAACCGGATACTTTTACGGTATTTTACGTTTTGATCGATTTTGGGGGAACAAGCGAGCTATAAGGTCGCGTAAAAAAACAAAATGTGCAGAATAACATCCTACATTTATATTTTTAGAAAAAGCTCTAAAAAAAAATTAATTCTCGTAGGAAAAACCTCAAAAAATAGTTACTTCCGGTCAAAATAGTTACTTCCGGGTATATATATGAAATTTAATTATACCCCAAAACGTGTTCTGGGGACCATGATCGGTGCTCATTTACTACTCCCGACCTTAGGTCTTACCATAAGGGCCACTGCAATAGCTCCTATGGAAATTCGCTAATAAGGTGTATACAAAAAAGAATAGAAGGTAACACATTTAAAGTGTGTTATATATCATTTACTTGTGACACATTCAGTATCAGGTTTAGGATTTCTATTGAATCACTGATCGTATCACTCAGTTTGTGACAGTTACTAGTTATTCTACAGTCACCCACATTGCAACGAGCATTCCAGTGTCACCATTTAGCCCTTTAAGTACCAATTGTAGATAGAAAAGGCACTCGCAAGCTTGTGGTCATAATTTAGACGCATTTTAAGTTATTTACAGCGTTATCTGATGCCGATGGCACAATGTATCTTGCAACTTTCAGCAATAAATTTCAGTAATATTGGGGAAACAAGGATTGTTAGCATTGGTTGACAAAATTTGACATTAAATTACATAAATTCCTTCTTCAGTTTCTCTCTAATATGGTTGTAGTACATTCTAAATGATTTGTTTCGGTTTTTCATATCATATACAAAATGGTGAAACAGCCCAAGTTGAAACGGTGGAGATATTGCTGTGTTTATGTGTTATGTCCTTGAGCGAGAGCCAAATGTTTGCACATGTCAGTTCATCTTCTTTTATATAGTCTGTAAGAACGCAAATCCTGTATGTGTCGAGATCTGTTCATAAATATGTGTTAATTTGTATAATATGACCTGCTAGTTTAACTTTGTGTGCAAACTAGGCGGTTGTTTGTTGGGGAAGGTATGACAGTGAGTAGTCCAGGCACATAGTTTGATATGGCTGTCATTAATAGTGCTGAGTTAACCGAGTTAATTTATAATGGTGTCTAGCGCATATGACATAAGTTTAAAGTTAGTTTTAAAGGATATTAAGGTTAATTATCAAAGCTGATTCCGATGTGCGACTGCTCTGAGTTTGCTGCCTTCCCTAGAATTTATTTTGTGAGTTGTCTGAGATCAAGGGCCTAGTGGGACAGGTATGACAGTGAGTAGTCCTAGCACATAGTTTGATATGGCTGTCATTATTAGTGCTGAGTTAACCGAGTTAATTTATAATGGTGTCTAGCGCATATGACATAAGTTTAAAGTTAGTTTTAAAGGATATTAAGGTTAATTATCAAAGCTGATTCCGATGTTCGACTGCTCTGAGTTTGCTGCCATCCCTAGAATTTATTTTGTGAGTTGTCTGAGATCAAGGGCCTAGTGG
>JAGFPH010002304.1:59147-71030 GCA_018207615.1 Philaenus spumarius | reverse complement strand
GTCATATTCAAACTTCCACTTCTCTGGTTTATTTCAATCAACAATTCTATTCAGCTGGAGTTGCACGCCATATCGGTGTGCATGACGAATGGAAAGGGCTGTTTAGCGTTCTCACTCCATATATGGGGGAAGTGTCGTCCTATTCAAACTTCCACTCCTCTGATTTATCAACTACTCTATTCAGCTGGAGTTGCACGCCATATCGGTGCGCATGACGGATGAAAAGGTCGTTTTAGTGTTCTCACTCCATATATGGGTTAAGTGTATTCCTTTGGTGTCTGACTTGGGCTATAATCGGCATCACTGTATTAGATCTAATTCCACTCGATGTTAACTAGTTTCTACTATTCATTCCGATTTTTTTTAAACTTCACTGGGAACGATCATGATGTGCTAACATTGTATTTACAAAAATAATTTACCTAGTTAACTTCATATTACTATGCGATGTCGTGCATAACGTCGCGTGCGAAATGAATTATACTAGTTCGCAGATAGGCTTATCAACCAGGAAAATGTAATATTAAGATTTTATCTATACATAATTTTATAATATTTAATGTTTATCGAGGATTTAATAATATTTTGATCAATATTTACTGGTTCAGGAGAGCAATAATATTTGTATGATATGTTTTTGTTTACCTCACTGGATTGGATATTATATATATATAAATACCTTTGTTTTTGCGTTAGTACTGCTCGCAGTCCTTTCTTTGGTCACTGTTTAAGTGATGACGCTTGTTCCACCTATTGTTCAGTCATTGTCAAATCGATATACTTTAAAATGATTAGAATTTATATAATGCTCGTTGATAAACTACAAACCCTTAACGTATATGCACAACACAAATAATCCAGTAAAGTTCATTAGGTAAGGAAATTTTTTAATGTAATTAATATGCCATGTCTCGCTCATATATTTCCGGAGGCATAGCCAATCTCTCCCATTTAAATAGGCATCAAGTTCTGCTTCATTTAACTTTGAGTGATGTTGCCAATTTAATCTTATTTGTGACACAACTGAGAACAGGATATTTAGCAACAAAGTGGAATATTGTTTCATTTTGTTGTAGGTTTAACATTAAACACAAATAGTTCTTATCCATAATATTTACCTTATAATTAAGGTGTTGACAATTATAACACAATTATAAAGAAATTACTTCTGACCTAGCCTTAAAAGCTCATTGTATCGATTGCATATCATTATTCTGCAAATAATGTCTTATTCTAAAATCAATGTCAAGAGTCATGTACAGGTAATAGTGTGGTGATTGTTTTGCACACAGTAAGCATTCCTCTCTGAACTTTACTCTTCTATATTTTGTTTTAGAGATTCAATACAACTGTTATGTGACACGATGAAGAGACAAATAATCTCACGAGCATTCTACGGATGGCTCGCTTATTGTAGGCATTTGTCTACTGTAAGAAAACATCTCTCTGGCCTAGTGAATGCTAACATTATTGATAGCAAAGGAGCTGAAGATGGTTTAACCTTAGAAGCTTGGACTCAGTTATGCGGAAGTGCCAAAGAAGAGGATAAATTTAAAGTCTTCCGATTAGCATATTACGGAGGTGTTCAGCATGATATCCGCAAAGAGGTAATGAGTCTCCATCAACAGTATCTTGAAATTGTTAAAGTGAAAGAATTCATTCAATTTAATCCTTTAACACCACAAAAACAGAGTTTTATGTTCAATTATATATTGTTTTGCTAAACCTCATGTTTACTTGTTGTTTATTTGTTGAACTTGGCCCAGATAAAATGCCAAAAGTTTTTTTGAAATTAGGATTAAAACTTGTATTAATAATTTTTAAAATGTCTATAAACCATTTTCTAGTTATATTGAGACGTGTTAAAGTATATAATAACTGTTTGTAATCTTTATGTTTAGGTTTGGCCGTATTTGTTAGGACATTATGAGTTTGGTAGTACTGAAGAAATACGCTCAAATATAGACAAAGTATGTAAACAAAACTACGAAACTACCATGTCCGAATGGCTTGCAGTAGAAGCTATAGTTCGGCAGAGGGATAAGGAAATGATGGCTGTCAATTTGGCGAAATTGTCCAGCGAAAGTAACAGTGGAGATGCACCACCGCAGACACCCACTACTGCCCTCGTTCAAGATTTAAGTAATGATGTAAGCAAACATACTTCTTTATATTTTATAACTAGAAAAGATAAGGTTCATATCCTAGAATCAGTAACAGTGGAGATGCACCACCGCATACTCCCACTAATGCCCTGGTTCAAGATTTAAGTAATAATGTAAGCAAACATATTTCTTTATAATTTTACAACTAGAAAATATAAGGTTCATATCCTAGAATCAGGAACAGTGGAGATGCACCACTGCAGACACCCACTAATGCCCTGGTTCAAGATTTAAGTAATGATGTAAGCAAACATACTTCTTTATAATTTTACAACTAGAAAAGATAAGGTTCATATCCTAGAATCAGTAACAGTGGAGATGCACCACCGCATACACCCACTAATGCCCTGGTTCAAGATTTAAGTAATGATGTAAGCAAATATACTTCTTTATAATTTTACAACTAGAAAATATAAGGTTCATATCCTAGAATCAGTAACAGTGGAGATGCACCACCGCATACACCCACTAATGCCCTGGTTCAAGATTTAAGTAATGATGTAAGCAAACATACTTCTTTATAATTTTACAACTAGAAAATATAAGGTTCATATCCTAGAATCAGTAACAGTGGAGGTGCACCACCGCAGACACCCACTAATGCCCTGGTTCAAGATTTAAGTAATGATGTAAGCAAACATACTTCTTTATAATTTTACAACTAGAAAATATAAGGTTCATATCCTAGAATCAGTAACAGTGGAGATGCACCACGCATACACCCACTAATGCCGTGGTTCAAGATTTAAGTAATGATGTAAGCAAACATACTTCTTTATAATTTTACAACTAGAAATGATAAGGTTTATATACTATAACAATAGCTGAGACTAACCAAAGTCCACTTGTGTAATTCAACCACCCTTTTGGTTTTCCCCAAAATAGAATTTCTTTTGACTGTAATTTGTAGTAGGGTTGAGATAGAGGCCTCAAATTTGCACTTTATTTTACTTTTGTTAATACCTTTAAAATGAATGGTCACAAGACAGGTGTTTGCGTATACAAATTTTGAGCTGCTCCAATATTTCCAATTTTTTAAATAGTCAGTGCGGCGGCTACTCATCAAGTAATTAGTTTTATACCATTGCAATTGGAGAAATATACAATGAAGTTATTTTCTAATAGTTATAATTATCTTCTTTTTTTCGATGCTGTTGAACAATCCTATTAATTATATTCTTGTAGTTTCTTCTTTTTTCTACATGATGCGTTTCGACTATTTATCAGTCATTAAATGTATATAATTGCAAACACACAAACACTTAAAACATAACACAAACTAGGACACATTCTTGATGAAGCTCGATTGTGAACTGATTAATTATCTGGTCTCTTATGCAACACAAGTTATATACAAAGTTTTGTTATCTTATTTTCAATAACGAAAATAATAAAGGGGCTTAAATGGACTTTATGAACACTCTGTATATGTTTTTGGGCAATCATCGCATGATAATCGATAGACACCGCTGCTGTTGAATCGGTCGGGGTCCCGTCCTTTTTTTGGTTTCAACATTTTTTCTAAGCTGTGAGTAGTCCTGTAAACTAGGTGGTAGCCATGCTTACGGAATATATTGTGTGCCGAGTGCTGTAAGGGTTTTTCATAGTCTGTGGCAATATATTTGAGTTTGGGGTGACTGGCTTTTTTTGGATTTTCTTCTTGACGTTTGTTTTTTTATTATGTTATCGATGATTGAAGTGTTGAAACCGTTAGAAACAGCTCTGGGTTTATTGTGTGAACTTCTTGTTTAAAATCATCTGGACTAATGGGAATACTCAATAGCCTGTGTATGAAACTGTTGTAAGCCGCTAATTTGTGAAAAATGGTGTGGTTGGATGAAACGTGAATGGTATGGTTGGTTGGTGTAGGTTTTTTGTAAATTTTAAAGGCGTGTTTCCGTTCTAACTTTGGAAAAGTCTAAGAAGTTTAATTTTTGTTCACATTCTATTTCGCTGGTAAACTGTAGGTTAGGGTGGATTTTGTTGAGGAAATTCAGTAATAGGCTGGTCTGCCGGAATTGCCGTTGAATAATTAGTTGACCGAGCGTAAGCAAGGTCTCCGTTTTAACTCGACTGTTCGGCATTTCGTTTGTGTGTCTGTCTCACGATTACGGCCAAACGCCTTCACCGATTTTGATGATTTTTTGCATGAATGTTCCTTATTCCTAGGCCAAGCCATGTATATATATGGTTTTTTTCCATTTTTCATTTTTAACCCCTTAAATAAAATAAAAATGGCGGCCGGACCGTTTCTCTCAGTGTAAGTTTTTTTCCAAAGCCAGTTTGTGGCTTAACCGTAAATCGAATTCAAAAACTAATAACATTTTGCTAAAAGCAAATTAAATTTTAAACAAAATTATATTCTTGATTTTTTTCCGTATCTCTAACGGTAACCTCACAAAATGGCTACAAAAATTTTTTTAAATCGTCCAAGTTTTTGTATTTCAACCATGTTTTTATACGTTTATTCTAAACCAATTCAAAATTGTTCCATAGCTTTTTTGTAGATAAAGGTTTAAAGAATTCATATATGCCAGTAAAAAAATGATTGAAGTAAAATTAAGAAAGTTATTAGCTCAAGAAACAATCAATTTCAGTAAAGAAAGGAAAATGTTTAAATTTAGGCCTACATAAAAAGTAGTAAAAATTATTGTATTTTTTTTTCATAAATGTAAAAAAGTTTCGTAATTTAGTTCTAATAGAATTGTATACAAATATTTAACAATTTCCAATTTCTTATTTTGAAAACACCAGTTTTTATGTTCCTACTACAAGACTGCTAACAAAACTAGGCCTGTTTTGAATAGTAATTTAGGAATATATCATTTGGCCAAAAATGGCATATTATTATAAGAAAGTGTAGAGGATATATCAAAGAATTGAACTGTATACCTGTAAATTATCATTGTAAATTTCATAAAAGTATTTGACTTAGCTTTACTTGAATTACAAAATGAGATGAAACAAATGAAACCTCGCGGGGATAAAGGACATACAAAAAATGACCGTAGGGCACCGTGGGAAGTGTTGGTACATGGGTTGAGATCACTATCACGACGTTTTAACATCGTTTGTTTTCATTATTTCTAATATTGGAATATGATATGGAACTTAAGTTAACTTATGATACATTGTTAAGTTTGAGTTATTTAAGTATGTAAATATTTAATTGTGTGTTGTCCCTCTATAACACGATATTTTTAGCTATCTTACGCATTATTAACCTAAATAAAACACAATGCGTCTAAAAGAAAATCTTTAGCAATTAAAGCTCAAGAAAAGAAATAAAAACGAGAACTAGAAATATCGGAATCGCGGGAATTGTAAAATAATGTTTCACTGTCTAAACCTCGTGGTTACGTCCTTACTGGCACACTATTTTTAACCTAAGCTCAAAACCACATTTGTTATTTCAACGAACGAGGTCTACTGTTCACAGAACTACTAGTTATTGAAGTTGAATTGAAGTTACTTTGTTGTTGTGATTTGGAAAATCTGACTTATCTCAGCTTCTGCAATGTGATGTTGTATCGAGGTTATGAATGTATTGTTTTGCTATATGTGCAAGAAATGAATCCTAAAAATATGACCATCATAATTTAGAACATAGAAAATCACTACTGTAATTAACTAGGTGAAAACTTCTAGAAGTTTATTTTATGTTTAGTTGAAAATACAAATAAGTAATATTACTTTCCTTCAACAATGATGAGGAATTACTTGGAACACATTTTAAATTAGACCTTTTAATTCATACAGGTATTCATCAGCCTAGGTTCGGACGATGATGATGATGATGTGGACGATGAACCACTAATTATAGTTGAAGAAGACGGTAGAAGAACCCGAGAATATATCGAACAATGTAGAGGAGTAGTAGTACCTAAGTGCCCACCAAACTCTCTGGAGAAATATTCGTCGTCGGACGTCGACTCGGCAACAGGTAAAAGTCAAGTCCAAATACAATTTTAGCGTGTAAAGTATTCCTAATCTGTTATCTGTGCCTTCTGTTGGCTAATCAAAATTTACTAGTTTTAACTACTGAATTGTGTATGCCTTTATCGGCCAAGTTACCTGTTTCCTAAATTTGGCTGATATTATTTTGAATTAGGCCAGTTTTTGTACTTTTTATTTATTCATTCTTTGAATACATAAATAAGAGCTTAAATAAACACAGAAACATAATACAGAAATAACACTAATAATTAAAGATATAAACTTATCTAGACAAAATAAGAAAATATAAACTAATCACATCTTGGTAAACAAAAAGTGTTTAGGCTTACATAGGAATATAAGTAAACAAACCAGAAAAATACTAACCATTTAAAATAAAACTTAACTTAGATACAATTAAAAAGAAAATTAAAAAATACTTCTCAGTAAAAAAACAAAAATATCATTTCAAAGAATGAAAATAATGTACCTCCAAGGGCTTTTGCCCGTTTTGAGGTTGCATAACACAGAAAAAAATAATACAACAGAGATTCTAGGGGTTTTTATGGGAACAGTTAAATTACTTGTTAATACGTATTGCTAAATAATTAAACAAATTCAGTAAAATTCTAAATAAGCATCCAAACTATAAATTACAATTTATATCTAAATTTATTTACTTAACAATATACATACATACACTCATATATAACTTCATATACAAACACATACACACCCTTACCACATACACATGCATAAAAACACACACACACAGACACATTATATCCGTAAAAAATGCTTATATCAACATACATAACTACTCTTTTTAAGTTTTAATTTACTAACATGTTTCACCATAAAAATCTTCCGTTACAAGACCACTTTCATCAAATTCTCAACATTATCCATGTCCAACAGATAGCACTTCAAAAGTTTGCTAAATTTGTTGAATTTTGTACATGTCTTAATATTTTCCGGAAGTTGGTTATAAATTCTTGGAGCGATGTTAGTACAAAACTTGAAATATATGGACAATTTTGCCCTGGGTATGAATGCTTTCTTGCCACGTCTAAGCAAATAAACAGAAGTTCTGTTTTTCAGATCTGAAAAATGACCACTCCTTGTATAAAATACTTTCATAACTTTAAGTATGTATAAACATCTAAGAGGCAGTATAGTTAGGTGTCTGAATAATGGTAAAGACGAAACACTCCTTTTTATGCATAATCAGTCTCACAAACTTTTTTGTGCTACAATTAGATTAGTAAGTCTGGTGACATATGTACCTCCCCAGCAACAAATTCCATAATCTAATCTACTATGTACCACAGAATAATATATTTTACGCAAAATAGGCTCTGGAACAATATCCTTCAAATAAAAGAATACTCACAAAATATTATTTAAGTTGGATTTGATTATGTTTATATGCATTTTCCAAGTCAAACCTTCATCCAAAATTACTCCTAAGTATTTACAGGAACCGACTGGCTCTATTACAATACAAGCTGCATTCCAAATTCCCAACTACACACTTCATACATTTATACAATAAAGGTGTTGTAAACAATTACTCGCCTTTCAAATTGAAGTTTATGTAACATGTTTTTTCAGCATCTAAGACCATGTAATGCTTAGAAAACCACTACCTCAGAGCATTTAGGTCGGCTTGCATAGCTGACTGTACTTCCTGCAATGTAGCTCTGACGTAACACAAGGCAGTATCATCAGCAAAGGCATATATATTTCCCTGAAGCTTACCTTTACATAAGCTGTTTACATATATAATAAATAAAATAGCCAAAATTTTCTAAGCCATTGGAAAATTTAATGATTCTGTAAACTACAAATATTCAACCTATTAAACCGATTAGGTGGCTACTGTTAATTTTGAGCTTGCTAAGAAAGGCACAACATTTTATCGTACCAAACTACAATGTTTGTTCAAAAAGTATCCGCCCATAGGATGGTGAAAAAACAGCTGACCTAGTGCTTCCAATCCTAATCATCTTCGAAGCAATCCTGTTGTGACTTCACACTTAACTTACCAGTCCTTCCATTGCTTTAAACGATGTTTACATTCCTCTTCTTGTATGGTTACCGGGTATGCTACGCATTTCTATTTATATACTCGTAGGTGTCAAATCAAAACCTTTTCTCAGCACCAATTTTAGCTTTGGAAACAACTAAAAATTGCAAGGAGTCACGTTTGATGAGTAACTAGCCAGGAGAACCTGAAAGATTCCAATCTTGACCAAGAAATCCTGAATCAGATGAGAAGAATTGGCGGGTGTATTATCGTGATACAACTGTCACTTGCATAATAGCCACAGGTCATCTGTTCTTTGTATCGAACTGCTTCTAGAAGAAAATGCAGAATCACCAGATAGTGTTGTCAACACTTGTTGCCCGTTTGACCTTTTATTAGTGACTTCCACTGTCAAACCCCTATACCCAAGACTAGTCTTAAGAAATTAGCACCCCATCGGCACACTCTTGTTTGTCCTGTGTACTATTAAAACTGATCTTTTCCGTTCGAGTGAAAGCAGATTTGGCACAAATTTGATGGCGACTCTGTGTCGGCCAAATTTTCTAAAATTGTTAGTACAGAAACATGGCTAATCCAAATATTAGTTAATCATCAAACAGATTGCTGTAATGACACGGACTGTCATCTTATGTGATAGTACAAGATAAGATAAAGGGAAAAATATAATCAGTATGGTAACTTAGCCTATGTATTGTTTGAAACCAATTCAATTTTTAATTATTTCTTACTGAGAATAAAGTATGTTATTTTAGTTAAATAAAATTAATTATTTGATTGCAACAGGTTTTTGTTTGTTTATGGAACCTTTCACAAAATATGTTTCAAGCAATAAGTTAGTTTAATTACAGTAGAACCCCTCTTAACCGGTCTGGTCGGGACCGAGGCCCTGGCCGGTTACCTGTTAGGCCGGTTGATCCGAGGTTCCCGTAAAAAATAGATTTTTGTTAAAAAATAACCTACAAATTTCATAAATAAACAAGCAAATAAGATGTTATTGCATGCCATTTTATTGTATGTACCACATACATAAACAAACACCAACAAATTAAACATTTTAAACTTTGAAAACGGAATTTACATATACCGTATCAAAAAATCAGTTATTTTTTTCTGTTCTTTAACATTCAAAGATTTTTAATGCCAAGTCTCTCCAATTTCGTACGTTAATCATGTCTAATGCCGTTGAATCTTTTTGCTGCTCAACATATTACGCAATCTGTTACAAATATTACATATTTGGCTCCCACAAAATTCAGTAAAGGTTCAAACAAAGCAAGAGACGAAGAAAAAGAAACAAAGGATGCCACTTTGTCAATTGCTTCTAAGAAAAAATACAGTTGCCGCGGAAGCAAGAGGGGAATCAAACTCATGTGCTCCCCCTCCCCGTTCTGTCTGCCACAACACTAACACACATTGCACACCTAATGTTGCGTCACCCCGCTTTATTTTCCAAGAAATGTCCGTTAAACAATCAATGTTTGACACTTCGGCCAGTTATAGTAATATAATCTGTTAGAGAAAAAAAACTCTGTTGTTCCATGTGATAGGCCGGTAAATCCGAGGACCGGTTTATCCGAGGCCGGTTAAGAGGGGTTCTACTGAAGCTTGAATAATTTAAATTTGTTTGTAAAAAGGAAGATGTTGTGAATTAGTTAGTGTTTTCCCCAAACTGTATGATTAAGGTCAGGGTTAAAAATTAGAAAGATGTCAAAATTAGAAAATTGCATGAAAGCGTTTTAACTTAGATTCTGAAGCATATCCATGCTTGGTTTGATCCAGATTCACTAAACTGTGTAAAAACATATGCAGATTAAAAAGGCAAATATAAGAACTAGACACCACACACATAAAGTATAGTACATGTATTTATACTGGGTATCAATAAAATACACATATATATTTATTAAATGTGGGGAATCTAGAATTAGAATTATGTATTCTTATTTTATCTTTTTTCAAAAGAGTGGAAGTTTGTGGACAATTCATTTTAGTAGGTAAATTATAAAATCTTTATTGGCCTCCAAACTCTATTCTGCGGTCAAATCTATTTAATGATTTTACTAACCCTTTGCACTCGGATGGCCAGTACTGCTGGCTATACGCTATTCTCAGTCAGCTCTCAATATTTACCGAATTAGACATCCTCACAGCTCGGATGGCCAGCCTGACTGGCCGCTTACGTTACTGTTGTCAGGTCTGCCGCCATCTTGACCGTGCGGCGTCAACAGCTGTGAATTATTTTTCACTACAATCTGAAATGTTGTTAGTGGGTATTTATTTTTTGTTTAACAAAATCATGGGCTTTTAGTAACTCTTTTATTTTGCCATACAAAAAAGTAGATATATTATATTGTTATTGGCGAGTTTTTGGTTTAGATGTAAATTTATAGTTATAATATATTTTTATGGATAAAATAAATCAGTGTAGTATACAACTTATCTAACAACATTTTTTGGTAATTTAAAATAAAACAAAATCAAACACTTGTTAACAAAAAAACACTTAAAAGCAATAATAAACTAATTAACTTTTGTTCTATGAAATTACTTCAAACTTTAAAAACTCTAGCCTAGGCCACCGCAACGTAAAACTAAACTGCTGGTAAGGTTATGGATGTAACGAATACTGCTACGTTTTGATACAACACAGACCAGAGAAAAAGCGGGAATTAATTAGTTTAAGATTTTCACGCTAGGTTTCAGCACAATCCAGACAAAATAAAACTACTAAAAATAAATTAATGCAGATCATTTGTTTGTCCACTCCTACTGGCCATCCGAGCGTTCGAGGGATTTTAACTTGTCCAGTACCGCTGGCCATCCGATCTGAGAGGAACGTAACTTGCACTGACCGTTCATACTTGACAAAGAAATGGCTGTGGCCAGCACTACTGGCCACCCGAGCCCAGAGGACTTGTATTAAAAATCCTACCAGAGTGCAAAGGGTTAAGATCAAACTGTCAACTCAGATCCTGGAAATGTAATTTTTGTATCATCATTAAACCAACTATTTCAACTCAATTGACATGGATCAATATACCTCATTTTCATTATTCTTCCATTAATATTACATCAAACATATTTGTAAAAATACAACTATTGTATTCCATTCTTGAACAAGAAATCCTGACTCAGATATTAAGAACTAATCAGTTTGTTTTATTAAATTTGTTGGTAAAAAGTCGTACCATAGCATGTAGAAAGGTCGAAGTTAATAGACTATTAATAACTAATCGTAAATTACAGATCTGTCCGGGTTCGACTATATACAGACCGGAGGCTCAGTGTGTTAGCCCTAACATACGTATAACTTGTGCTTAAAAAACTATTTAATTGTTAACAGTACTCTTATTTATTTTATTATCATTTGAGTTGGTGATTAAAAAATAACCTAATGCAACAGCTGTTTTTATATCTTATCTGTGAAGTATATGCAATCTGTTTCAGAAACAAATCTTGCTAATAATTTGAATAACAAAATTTCAACGTAAATATTCTAAAATATGTTTGGTTATTCTTAAATAAGTATTTTTTTCCAGATCCTGTTGTCATAAATGGTACCTTGGAAGCGGTTGAAGAAGGTCCTTTAGAAAGATCCACTGCCAACAATACGCAAAACCAATCTCAGGTTTATAAGTTATTACTTTATCAGTTTTGAACATTTTGTCTGTTTAAGTCAGTAAAATACCACTTTATTCATGAAACTTTGGTATGTGAATATAGGTGTTTCCA
>JAGFPH010002304.1:42715-53399 GCA_018207615.1 Philaenus spumarius | reverse complement strand
ACTTTAATGTTTAGAGACAGTAGATAATAAAAATCAACGCTCTCCCTAGTTGCACTAGTTAAATCTTTTAGTAAACAAATTTGGGAATTTTACAAAATATAAACTTTGTTGAATAAAATTATTCTTTTCGTTTATAAGAATAAAAAGTTGTAAATATGTTTTAGGTACCATAAACTATTAATCTAAATACCTCACCCAAAAGCGATAATTATTCGACAATTCGAACTTGGTGGTATGACCTTCAATAAAAGCAAAGTAAAAGGATTGTCACGTTCTAGGTGGAAAATTAAATTTAAAAATAAAGCTTCGCACAAAAGTGTGGCATTGTAACTTCACCTATTCACTAAATGTGCAAGGTGTGACATAATTTAACAATATGTGACTTTCTTAATAATTAATAATTTTAATTGAACCATTTACATATTTTCTACCATTAATGATTAATGTTCCCTTTACAATGCAAGTTTAAAAGGTTTATAAACTTAATACAGTCTGCTTCATTATTTCAATAGGTGTTAGCTTAAGTGTTTTTGTTATTACATCTGTTTATTTAATTTTAATTATTTTATTAACTTTTTCAAATTGAAAGGAGCTCTTTAATCATTGTATTTTCATTAATCTAGATTAATTTTTGTTTGTAATGACAAACTGTGTCTAATATTTCAATAATATTAAATGTTGTAGAAACAATTTCTAATGTTCTATGTTCTCTATTTATAATTTATTGGTTTTTGTTGGAAGCGAAGTTAGAACCACAGGGTCCTCTTTTCCATTTAACCTGGACAGTCTCTATACCGACAAGAAACAGTTTGTGAACATCAAAAATAATATTTTTAGTGGAAAAAAAAGATAATTTTTTCTCAACTTTTTCAGAGGTCCGAATCGCCCGATGAGGGAATGGGGGATGAGGAAGAAGAAGAAGACCCCGAAAGGAATGCAGAAGATCTAGAAAGAAATGTAGAAGATCTAGATACGAATATAGAAGATGAACATTTTAATCATGACAAGGTCGAAGAAACGGACACTGATGAAATACAATCGGAGTCAAATAAGGGTACAACAAATATGTTATGGTTCTTACAATAATTATTTCTTTCTTTATAATATTTTTATTTCAACTAGGCCATGTCAGCTAAAAGCTGAACCACTTGCTCATAAACTCAGACCTAAATCCAGTGACAAACTACGAATTTCTTTACAATAACTGCATCAAAACAAACAGTCCGGTCTAGTTCTGGTTCTACCAGATGGAAAGCAGCGTAGTTTCTCTTAATTAAATTAGAAACTTTTTGGTGTAATGAAAATTTTTAATTATTTTCATGAGTTCTTAATATCATTAATTCTGTTATTACTTCAAAGTTCTTTCTAATTTTATTGCTTTTTTAACACACCACAAAAATCGAATACTTTCTATTAACAGCCTTCTTTGGGGCAGGGTGAATGCCCTGGGCACCGTAAGCCGGGGGATGTACTGTGAAGCAAACTTTTCATGCATTTTCTGTGAGAAGGGGATTTTGAGCACATTTTGTTTTTGGATTAAGAAAACTTAACAATGATATAGTAAAGTTAGTTTTGAGAAAACTCAGTTTAAAGTTAAACTGTTAAAATCAAAACCAGGTAAAACCATGATCACTAAAACTAGTATATTTTTAATTGCTAGGTTCTAGACTAACAAAATAACAAAGATTAACTTGACTTTCATCCTCTTATACTTCGTTATTAGCCAATATTTGATAAAAATTGTCACTTGTACCCCTGGGCTGTTAACTCGTTCACTGCTAAGGACGCACATGTGAGCTTGACACAAAATATTGCGAGTATTTTCAATACACAATGCAATGCGTGCTTCGCATGCCAGACCCCGTATTAGGGGTATTTTCAATACACAATGCATTAAATCTAACATTATTTAAAGTGCTAATAAATGCTTATTTATAAAAGTTAACAATCATTCGTCCAGGTGCCTATAGCAGTGAGCCAGGCCAAATATGTTATAACTTAAGAAATACATGTAATCTGGGCAGCACTGATATCTGGTGCAGATTTACAATATAGAACGCGTTTGAGATACACATGTTAAGTTCCTATTGGTTTTGTCTATGTGCAGTTATTACAGTGTCTCATTTATAATTATTGTTAGTTTTGATCGATACAAGTTGTATCGGAAATTATCTGTATTTTAAATACATGGTTTCCATAAAACACTTACACCAGACTGTGTAAGTATATTTGTTTATTTGGTTAAAACCCAACAGTGGCGACAAGGAAAATTGGACAATTAGCTAGGTTAAGCCTAAAGTGAAACCACGATGTCTCAAATTGGACTCTTACATTTTGATCATTGCAACACAGATTTTTTTGTTTTTAAAACTAAGTTAGCGAACTACTTTATTTTATAGCTAATGATATCACGAATGATACAAAGAAAAAAGCTGTATCAATTACTTCACTAGCTGATGTAACTTATCAATTTCTGTTCAGTTTGTGTGTACCGAAAGATCCTGACACTGAAAAATATGTGGACCTAATTAAAGTTCTTCAAACCATAAGAAATTAATTGTTCAAAATAGAAGGAATTGAACGTTTGTAAATATTTAATTCAAAACTACTTATCTGATTGAGATAGAACTGTTAATCATTCTCGTCCAAGTGGCAATGGCTTTAGGACCTTATCAGAACAAAATTTGGCCTCCATTTTGGATTCTAATTCTTTTTGTAGACCGGTCACTTTTTTTTATCTGATAAACTTCGACTTAATTTGTAATATTATATAAATTTCCTTGATTTACTTTGTCATAGTGTTAAATATTATTAAAAATACTAAACAATGAAACTAAAATAATTATTTATTAAATGCTAATGAAGATTCTTGACGTACACTTCTGTAACCAAGTTTACCCTCATCGAAGAGTTTTAACTTAGAATTAACAAAAAACATTCTAAACTGAACTGCGTTCCCTTCTCTCCACTTCTTGCATTCAGAAGCTCTATAATCCAGCATCCCATGATTCGGCACATTCTATAATCCAACAAGACTCAGGCCCATTCGGTAAACATTTGGGCGTGCCTTGACCTCAGTCGCTAGCTTTCGTTCAGTGTTCAAAGTTTAGAAGGTAAATCTGTGACCAGCTATGGTAATTATTGAAAAGGCAAAACAATTTCACCACGAAATTTGTGCCTGATAAAGAATGCATACTTTCGGAAAGTTTTGGTTGGCAAGGAATGTATAGATTAGATGTGACCAGTAAAACCAGATGTCCAATGAAAATCCGACTGAAGAATATAGGAGAAATTTTATCAGCATTTTTTCAGAGCATAATCAACCGCCAGTTAAATTTACAATGCCAAGACATCGAAAAATGTAGAAAATATGTATTCAGTGTTTTTCTTTATTAATCGTTAATGCTAAGAACATGGGTGGTTTAGCTCTCTATTTACAATCTCTGTGATAGCTAAGAATTTGCACCCAAACAGCCTCCGTTGTAGTTCACAATTTTTCCAGTTTATTACAAAAACATTTCTAACTTCGGTAATCCGGTATCACTAGTCGCAACCTTGCCGGATCAAAGACATTTTACTTCTCATTATTAGGTCGTATCATGGGACATTTCAAAACAAGACATGTATTTGAGCAAAGATATGACTGTGAGAATTTAATACTGATTTATACATAAAATAACAAAAATAAAGTTGTCTTACTATTTTCTAAATACAATATGGAAGATCAGGAAACTACACTAGCATTCTGGTTTCAAAGTTATTTTCTATTGATTGTTAAAATTTTTACAATTATTTGTTCGGACATTTGCTAAAATTTCTGTATAAAGAAAATAATACTTTAAGTTTTGAGAGTATAAATTAACTCTTGTTATCAAATGAAAAATTAAAGATAAACATATATAAACTGAACAGAAAACAGAAACCTAGAGGACTAGGTCTATGTTTGTCATCTAACCTAAAAATAAAAATAAGGCGAAACCCAGCACTAGAATACTAGAGCTGTCATGTCAAAAAACCTAATATCTAAGAGGGTAAACATAGCTCAAATTCTCTAGGTTTATCTTTCTAGTTTAGTTTATATACGAAGGGCTGAGAAGCCAAGGGGTACAAGTGACATTTTTACTTTCTCCACCCTATACGTAGTATATTGAGAAAGTATTGTTTTCGTAAAAATGTTCGAATTTGAATTTTCAGTTGAATTATCTGTTTTGGTGCTCCCAGAACCCCAAAAAATGGTTTAGTGCAATTATCTGTGTTGGTGCTCCCTGAACCCAAAAATATTTTTAGTGGAATTTTTTGTTTTGGTGCTCCCTGAACCCAAAAAAGTGTTTTTAGAGTGGTGTCTGTCTGTCAGTCTGTCAGTATGTATACACGACCAGAGAGAACACTATTGGTCCGATTTTCATGAAATTTGGTATGTAGGTACTAAACCCTAATATCTCCAGGCGTTTTTTTCATTTTTTGGAATTTTTAAGGGTAATTTACCCCTAAAAACCCATAAAAAACGACAAAAATGCAAATTTCTCAAAACGGCTCTAACGATTTTGATCAAATTTTCAGTATTTATAGTGCTTAAGATGCCAAACAAAATGACACCACCCGCTTTTATCAAAACTTCGGCGTTTTATAATTATGAGGAAATGTTTGAAAATAAACAAGTTTATGTTGTCAATCTAGCATCGCGGCGGCGGCCGCACGGGGTAGCACCATGGTAGCGATCACGGCCAGTAATTCAAAGGTCGCGCGATCGAATCCCGCCTATTACAATAATTTTTTTATACGATTGACTTAGGTAGAATATTATTTTTTTGTTTTGTTCTAAAAAGTAATAAATAAAATGATTGAAAACAATATTATTTTGACTACAGTAAGTTGGGAGAAAGTTTGTGTCAGTTAACTGATACCGTTTATTTAAATAATGGAGTTAAGTGCAGAAACTGGCTCTTCAACACTTTAAAATGTGTGTGGCCAAGGAATATAACTGTAAGTCTATCATGCGCTTAGATCTAGCGGCGAAAAAAAAACTACTTCGTAGAAGAGCTGTATAGCTTAGAAGCCAAGGGATACATGTGATGCAAGTCACTTCACTTTACATAAGTAATTTTCTTGTAACCTATGTTTTATTACATAACTCTAATTCCTGTTAACACGTTCACCGCTACGCAAATTTCGTATTTCCTATGCTAGGAGCTGACCTTTTATTTTTTATATTTATAGTCTAAATGAGTTGAAATTACTTTATTTTTTATTTTTGAACTTTTTTACGTAAAATAATCACTAATATTTTAAAGCGGACGCACATGTACGTCCATAGCACATAGGATTAAAATTGACGTACGAAGCACACAATCCTCTGTGTATTGAAAATTCCCCCAATACGGGGGTTGGCGTGCGAAGCAAGCAATGCATTGTGTATTGAAAATACTCCTAATACGGGGTCTGGCGTGCGAAGCACGCAATGCACTGTGTATTGAAAATACTCGCAATATTTTGTGTCAAGCTCACATGTGCGTCCTTAGCAGTTAACGTGTTAACAGTCCAGGGGTACAAGTGACAACTTTTATCAAATATTGGCTGATAACAAAGAATAAGAGGATGAAAGTCAAGTTAATCTTTGTTATTTTGTTAGTCTAGAACATAGCAATTAAAAATATACTAGTTTTAGTGATCATGGTTTTACCTGGATTTGATTAAAGCAGTTTAACTTTAAACTGAGTTCTCTCAAAACTAACTTTACTACACTTATACCCCTTGGCTTCTCAGCCCTTCATATGTGACAGCTTCAGTTTTTCACTTATCCTTTTCGCTGTGTATTAAAATCCAAGCAGCTATATTTTGAAATTATGAGTGAAATTTTAATTTTTTGAATTAAGGTTTATTTGACTTAAATATCTCTTTATTACTATATCTTGCATTAATATATTCTATTATTTTCATTTAAAAAAAATTTTGTATGTTTGAAAAACATGATTTAATCCCTAAAAACATGGAAATTTAATAAAATGTTAAATATTTTTAAATATTCACATTAAGTACAACCGGGGATAAAGTATGCGTACTGATAGGAGATATCAACTGTAACATTGGTGAGGGGAGGGGGGGAACCGACCGACATGCAGACAGATATTTAGATTGTTTGTATGAGGCCGGTTTTGTGTGTGGTATTGACAAACCTACTAGAGTTACTGATAATACTGAATCGATTATTGATCATATATTTGTGAAACATACGGACTATGAGAGGGTACGGACGGGGGTGATTCAGACTTGTATAACTGACCATTACGCTGTATGTGTGGAACTCTCGCTCGGCCCTCCTGATCCCATTGTCTATGGTTTGGGTGCTGATATTAAAGGTGTGGGATCATATTATATAGATTATCGGCATTTAGCCCTACTGACGCGGGCTCAGGATTGGTCTGAGATTTTGGATGATTCGGACGCTGACCGCTGTGCAGACAGGTTTATGGCTATTGTTTTAAACTTAATAACCCAATCGAAGAAAGTAAAACCGTACTTCTCATCCCGCTTAAAAAAATTAAAACCATGGATCACGACTGGTATTATTAATTCTATTAGGCAAAGAGATAAGCTAAGTAAAATCCTTAAAAAACAACCGTTTAATCAAAACTTACGTAATCATTTTAAGAATTATAGAAATAAACTCACAGTGTTAATAAAATCCGTTAAGAGAGAATATTATAGGAACAAATTGAACAACTGTAGTAAAAATCCGAAAATTTTATGGGAAACGTTAAATGAACTCAGAGGAAAATGTTTAAAAAAAGAAGTTTTTCCTGTACATAAATTTTTAAGGTCTAACAGTTCTCTTTCTGAGGAGTCAATTAAAAATGTTGCCAACACATTTAATACTCATTTTTCAAACGTAGGAATAAATCTTGCACAAGCCATCCAACCTGTCGGGCATCCAGTGGTTGACGACACGTAATATGGACTTCCGACTGACACAGACTTCCAACTTAACAGTGTTACTGAGACGGACGTTTGGCGCTGTGTCTCTCAGATTCGGGGAGCTTCCGCTCCTGGTACAGATGGAGTTCATGCCAGGTTTCTAAAAGAGAACTTGCAAGTTTTAATTCGACCCTTAACTCATATAATAAATTCTAGTTTTCGATCCTCAATCTATCCAGCGGTTTTTAAAATCGCTAAAGTCATTCCTATTTATAAATCTGACTGTAAAGAAAATATAAGTAATTATAGACCAATCTCACTGCTCAATGTGTGTTCCAAAATTCTTGATAAGTTAGTCAAAGAGCAGTTGTCAAAATATTTGGAAAGTAACAATATCTTGTGTGAGCAGCAGTACGGATTCAGGAGTGGAAGAAATATTTCAGATGCATTGTTTGATCTAACGAATGTGCTCAATCAGTCATTGGCAGCCAAAGACAGGGTATTGGTGGCATTTCTTGATTTGGCTAAAGCTTTTGATTCTATTGATAGGTCAAAATTACTTAATAAAATGAGTTGTATTGGTATAAGAGGGAATGCTCTAAAGTGGTTCAGTAGTTACTTAAACCATAGAAATCAAGTAGTGTCTATTTGCGGCGTTACTAGTGATCCGTGTCCGGTAGATTTTGGTGTGATACAGGGTAGTACATTAGGGCCTATTTTGTTCCTTATATATATAAATAATATTTCAAAAATAAATATGCAGGGGAACTTATTTCTATTTGCTGACGATGCATCCATTTTGTTCAAAGGGGAATCCTGGAATGAAGTTTATTCCCAGGCTACTTGCGATTTGTCAACAATAAAATGTTGGTTCGATCATAATGCACTAACTCTTAATGTCCGTAAAACAAAGTATATGACGTTTTCAATAAGGGAGAACAATCGGGAACATATTAATAGAGAATTGGTTTTGCACTCGTGCGGTGACATAATCAGTAATCATTGCGGCTGTGATCGGCTCGAAAGAGTCGACAAATATAAATATCTTGGAGTTATGTTTGACGATCGATTAAAGTGGAATGAGCATATCTCTTTTATTAAAGGTAAAGTTCGTAAACTGACATATGTGTTTAGACGGTTTGCTGGCATTTTGAATGAAAGCGAGTTAAAACAAGCGTACTATGCGTATGTGCAATCAATTTTACAGTTTGGTATTATTGCATGGGGAGGTGCTGGTAAAATTCAGATTGAGCCCATACTAGTTGCGCAAAAAGCTGTTCTAAAAGCAATGATGAATAAGTCTCGAATGTATCCAACTGAAATGCTATTTTAAAATATCCAAGTGCTAGATATAAGACAACTTTATATTAAATCTATTCTATTGCATATATTTAAGAATAAAAGTAAGTTATTTACAAATATTAGGCTTACGTACAGCACGAGAAATGCTGTAAGATTCGGGATTGCTACATCTAGTTTACGCAATAAAAGGTCAGAACTAAGTGCGCAATATGTGGCTCAGGTGTTGTATCGGAATGTACCACTGAAGCTGAGAGACACGGAATTGCTTCAAATAGACACATATAAGAAACACGTGACACAATGGCTGCTTAACATTGGTAGGGATGAGTCTGAAAACCTCCTCAGGTCGGTGTATAATTGTAGATAATTAGAATATAAGTGAGTGTATATACCAGGATGGGAATGTATGATACAAGTAAGATTGTCTGATCTGAAAGTGTATGTGTTTAGGTATAAGAATGTTTGGTATAAATTTATAATTGAGATAATTATACAGGAGTGTATGTGTCACGTTGTATATGCATTTTACACGAGGGTGAGTGGATTTATTTATTTATATTATTATTGCTGTGTTTTTGTTTTTTGTTTTTTTTATAAGGCGAAAATTCTATACTAATATTTATGAGTGTACAAAGTGCTGGCATGTATTCGCATGCTAGTGTATTGCAATGGATGATTAAGTGTAAGTATATATATTTGTGGAATGAGTTTGATTGTATGATAATCTATAGATGTATGCTTGGGTATAAATGGTTATTATTATTATTCTCCTCTTCTCATCTTGTTCTTGTGTGTGTGTTCTTGTGGTATGTGATAGTCTATTGGCGTTTTATCTCAATAACTACTACACTGCCACCACCAGAACAACAATATAAATAAGTCTTTATAAAATAATTATGACTATAAAATATATTTACATGTCTAGCATGATAGTTTCGATCGCATTGCATTTGGGCACTCAACTCATTACCTACACACAGGCGTAAGCCCATGTAGGGATTATTCTTTTGAACCAAATTGTAAGAAAATGTAAAACCAAAACAAAGAATAAAACCATATTCCATATTCCAAGTAATGTTTACTATAAAAAACATTGAAAATATTATTAATCTACAACAGTTTAATATTAAAGCATGTATAAGATATCATTTATAAGCACCTAGAATATATAACAAACTTCCAGAAAATATTAAAGCCTGCACACACTTAAAAAAATATTTGACTCTTTTAAAAAGCTGTCTTTTTGGCATGGATTGTGTTGAAGGTCTGTTGGAGGTTTTTGTATAAATAGGAATACATTATTATTCTAATTTTATTTGGATGCGTGAGAAATGAGTGTAAGAGATATTAGGGGTATGGAAGAGTTTTCTTTTTTTTAATAGTTGTGTATAGTGTTGTGTTACTTTTTTAAATATTATAAACTTGTAGCTACGAATGTGTATATGTAGGTATGAAAGAGAGTGTGTATGGTTTATTATGGTATGTGAGTGTGTTACGTATGTGTAATTTTAACTAAGTTATATTTATGTTATGAATGCAGATCTTTTGGCCTAATTAATTCATTATCACAGAACAAATTATTCTTGTCTTTCTTTTATTTATATTTGTAATCAATTTTTAATTTAATTTTAATTTATTA
The DNA here is from genome assembly GCA_018207615.1 of Philaenus spumarius. Taxonomy (NCBI): domain Eukaryota; kingdom Metazoa; phylum Arthropoda; class Insecta; order Hemiptera; family Aphrophoridae; genus Philaenus; species Philaenus spumarius. The sequence continues at coordinate 43,546 of JAGFPH010002304.1, read as the reverse complement.
AGAATTTAACTGCTCCCGATGTCATCTTAAACTCTGTTTTTTTACTTATTATGTTTATCGCCATTCCGACTATTGTTATATATAAAACTAGCTGACCCGTACGGCGTTGCCCGTGGTGGTTGGTATTTTCAGTCTTTTTAACGTAATTGTATTCTTTTTAAGTGTTCAGTCAGTCAGTGGTATTTGGCTTTTATATATATAGATCTTAAATAATAAAAGCACTATTATCATAATAATAAAAGATCTGAAATTATGATTTTACTAACTTTGATCCCCTCAAACCCCTCCTAAAATTTCGAAATTTTTCATACCCTTTCTTAGTGAGCACCTATGGCCCTAGAGGAAGCTACATACCAAATTTCATTCCAATCCGTTCGGTAGTTTTGAAGAAATCGCGATTTAATAACTTTGATCCCCAAACCCCACTAAAATTTCGAATTTTTTCAAACCCTTTCTTAGTAAGCACCTATGGCCCTAGAGGAAGCTACATACCAAATTTCATTCCAATCCATTTGGTAGTTTTGAAGAAGTCGTTTTTTAATAACTTTGATCCCCCAAACCCCCCCTAAAATTTCAAATTTTTTCAAACCCTTTCTTAGTGAGCACCTATGGCCCTAGAGGAAGCTACATACCAAATTTCATTCCAATCCATTCGGTAGTTTTGAAGAAATCGTGATTTAATAACTTTGATCCCCCAAACCCCCCGTAAAATTTCGAATTTTTTCAAACCCTTTCTTCGTGAGCACCTATGGCCCTAGCGGAAGCTACATACCAAATTTCATTCAAATCCATTCGGTAGTTTTGAAGAAGTCATTTTTTAATAACTTTGAT